>CM054058.1:181330783-181505783 GCA_028641055.1 Alopecurus myosuroides
TATGCTGCCATAGTTGCATCTTTTCTATCCCAAGTTCCTGAAACCTGCTGTACCACAAGGTCCGAATCTCCAAAGCATCGTATCCTCTTAATGTTCATCTCCTTGGCTACCTTTAAGCCGTGCAATAGGGCCTCATACTCGGCCACGTTATTGGAACAATCAAAATGAATCTGCAACACGTAACTTAACTTGTCTCCTTTGGGTGATGTTAGGACCACTCCGGCTCCTGATCCCTCGTATTGCTTGGAACCGTCGAAGTGCATTATCCAAGACTCGGAATTTGGAGCCATGGTGGGCATGCCTGTGTGAGTCCAATCGTTAATGAAATCAACCGGAGCTTGAGATTTGATTGCTGACCTGGGCTCATAGTTGATGTGGTAATCTCCCATCTCGATCGCCCACTTGGCTATTCTACCCGTAGCATCCGAGTTTATGATGATATCCGACATTGGTATAGAGCTAACCACTGTTATGGGGTGTTCCTGAAAATACGGCTTCAGTTTCCGGCTGGCCATGAAGACCCCGAAAACCAGCTTTTGCCAATGTGGGTAGCGTTGTTTTGCCTCTGATAGTACCTCGCTGACATAATAAACCGGCCTCTGGACCGGGTAATCTTTCCCATCCTCCTTACGCTCGACGACAACCACTGCGCTAACCGCCCGGGGCCCGGCTGCAACGTATAATAGCATGGGCTCATTAGGACCCGGGGCTGCTAGGACTGGTGCCTCAGATAATTGCTTCTTTAGTGCTTCAAACGCCTCGTCCGCCTCTTGATCCCATACGAATTTATCAGACTTCTTCAAGAGCCGGTACAAGGGTATTGCCTTTTCTCCGAGTCTGGATATTAACCGGCTGAGCGCTGCTATGCACCCTGTGAGCTTCTGAACAGGCTTCAAATTTTCCGCCTTTTTCAGACTTTGGATAGCTTTGATTTTATCCGGATTTGCCTCAATTCCTCTCTCAGAAACGATAAAGCCAAGTAATTTCCCGGCTGGGACTCCAAAGACACACTTTGTTGGGTTAAGTTTCATCTGGTACATCATCCACGTATGCGTGAATATCCCGGCTGGGACTCCTCTCTCAGGTTCTTGAACGTTTCCTTTAGATCATCAATAAATGTCTCAGCTTTCCTGGTCTTGATCACCACATCATCCACGTATGCGTGAACATTGCGTCCAATTTGGTCCTCAAAGCACTTCTGAATACACCGTTGATAGGTTGCGCCAGCGTTCTTTAATCCAAACGTCATGGTCTTGTAACAGAAGGCCCCAAAAGGGGTTATGAACGATGTTTTCTCCCAATCTTCCTTCTTGAGCTTGATCTGATGATACCCGGAATATGCGTCCAGGAAACATAATAGGTCACTTCCAGCTAATGCGTCTATGATCAGATCTATCCTAGGTAGTGCAAACGGATCCTTTGGGCAATGCTTGTTGAGACTTGTATAATCGATGCACATTCTCCAGTCATTGGTCTTCTTCATCACGAGAACCGGGTTTGCTAACTAGTCCGGGTGAAATACTTCCATGATAAAGCCGGCTGTAAGCAGCCGTGCGATTTCTTCTCCTATAGCCTTCCTTCTTTCTTCATTCATTTTTCTCAGGCCCTGCTTCACAGGCCTGGACTTGGGATCAACGTGCAAACTATGCTCTGCTAGTTCTGTAGGGATACCCGGCATGTCGCTGGGCGTCCAGGCGAACACATCCTGATTTGAACGAATGAACTCCACAAGTGCTTTCTCCTGCTCGCTGTCCAAGTTAGATCCTATAGCAAATTGCTTGGAGGGATCACCCTCGACAAAAGCCACCATCTTGGTGTCCTGCGCTGCCTTGAACTTCGCCCTCTCATCTTCAGTATTCGGCCTTTTTAACGTTGTTCTGTCATCCGGGTCTACTTGGGACCGGTAATACTTGAGTTCCTCTTTTCTGCAGGCTTGTTCTGCCATTGCCGCATCTCCTTCATCGCACTCAGCCGCTATATCCCGGTTCCCATGTATGGTGATGGTCTGCTTTGGACCCGGGATTTTTAGCTGTAGATACACATAACATGGCCTGGCCATGAACTTAGCGTAAGCCGGCCTTCCGAACATCGCGTGATAAGGTCTGCGCAACTTGACCACCTCGAAAGTGAGCCACTCAACCCGGAAATTGTCCTTCGATTCTCCAAAAGCTACCTCCAGTGTGATTTTTCCCTCGGGGCACGCTGAGTGACCCGGTACTATCCCGTGAAAAACTGTCGAACTCTTCTGTAGCTGGGACTCCTTGAGACCCATGCGTAGAAAGGTTTCCCAATATAAGATATTGATGCTACTACCGCCATCCATTAAGACCTTTTTCAACTCATAACCATTGACCTGCGGCGCAACCACCAATGCTAAGACTCCCGGGTGTTCTATCCTTTCCGGGTGATCCCTTCTGCTCCATGTTACGTCCTGCTCTGACCATCTCAGGTATCTCGGAACGGCCGAGGCAACTGAGTTTACCGCTTTTTTCAGTATCTTTTTATCCTTGTTGGAAATTCCTGTAGTATGTACGTGGTATTGTCCCAACCGTCTCCCCCCTGGTTATTACCCGGATTTCCGCCTGCCGGGTTGCCGGCTGGGGGTGGGCCGTGGCCCGGGTTTCCACCCGGACCCGGTCCTCCTCCCCGACCTGCACCTCGCATAGCCTTGTTTATTTCCTCGTTCTTCCATCTCTGTAGGTCCGCACATTGCTCCAATGAATCGTTAGCCGGCCTACCGTTGCTGTTGTGCTTTGGGCACGCCATCCTGAAGATATCCCAATTGTTACCCGGCCTTGGCGGTCCTTGATAATTTCCTCCGTTCTGGTTTCCTCCATTGAAGTTTCCTTCTGCCCTGGGTCTCGAAGACCCGGCCTCTGTGCTAGCGACAAACTCGGAGTTTCCCTCAAACGGGCGCTTGTTCTGGTTGTTCCCATTGTTACCTCCATTGTTACCCGGCATTGATCCATTGCCGGTTCTCCCATTGTTGCTTGTGTTTGCTTTTGCGTTCTTGTCATCGACATCCTCTTCTGTAGTATCTGTTGCAGCGTGCTTGTTGCATGCATCCATTAGCTCTCCCATCGTAACCTCTGAAGCATTTCGACTAGATTTCATGCGAGTTAACTTTTGCACTAAAGGTATGTACTTGCACGTCTTTGCCATCGCTTGTAACGCATCCTTGGGCAGAATATCCGTAGATGAGTGAAGTATCTCCATGACTCGGCGCACCCAACTGCGCGCCGATTCTCCCTTCTTCTGGACACACCGCTCTAGGTCATCAATAGTAAATAGCTTTCTGCACGTCCCATGAAAGTGCTTGATAAACGCAGTTTTCAACTCTTCCCATGACTTGATGGATCCCTCCGGTAGATTATTGAACCATAACTTTGCTGCTCCTTCTGACATCATTAAGTACATGAACTTGGCTTGAAGATTTTCAGTTGCGTTGCGAATCGACATCGCCATCTCATAGCTGCTCAACCATGTTTCCGGATCCATAGTCGGCTCGTAATTCACTACTTTACCCGGTTCCTTGAATTTATCCGGGTAAGGCTCAGCTCTGATGTTATCCGACAGACACTTAGGCCCAGCGAGATTAGTCGGAACTGGCCTCACTCGGGAAACGTGTGATCCTGCGGGGGGTGCGGCCGGATGCGGCGCTGCTGCTGGTCCATGCACCGCAGACCCGGCCGTGGCTCTCCTCGCTCTGGAACTATCCACAATAGCTTGCGCTGCTGATGCCGCTGGTACTGCTTGAACGCGGGGAGGAGGCGGCATTTGCTGCTGCTCTGCGCTCCGTCGCGCTGAGCTTGTCTGAATATTGCCGGTATTGGGTCGTTGCTGGCTGATATACGGTGTCCCATGCATTCCACTTCTGTTGTCCGGGTAATTAACTTGCTGTGCCACTGCCGTATGCAATAAATCGATCGCCCGTCGGGTCTGCTCCGCATGGGGTGACTCTCTTACGGGGATCTGATTCAATGCTAACGTTGCTGCATACACATTATCCATGGGGTTGTTATAATGACCTGCTGGCGTGCGAAACCGCGATGGTGGTGGTGGTGGTAATGTATTGCCAGTAGTAACTCCAGTCTATAATATGGGTAACCCGGCCTGCATGTTTACTGGTTGTGCTCCTCCAGTTGCGGGTTGATGTACAGTTCCTTGGTTTGTCGCTGGAATCGGCTGATCCTGAGGTGTGATGAATAGTGTGGCCGGGTTTATAACTCCACCCGTTGCTGGTATCTGGTCTGGTGCCTTTGACGCACCCTGGTTGTCTCTTCTCGGAGCCGGTTCTCCAACGCATCTAGATCGCGCTGGCGCGCAGCTACCCCTTGTTTTTCTGCTTCCACTTGCCTTCTCTGTTGTTCCAATGCACGACGGGCTACATCCAGATCCCTAACACGTTCCGCCGCGTTTTCCGGGGTTATGACTGTGGCTAGAACGGTGGGATCCAGGATCAGGTTGTTGTTGAACAGGGCCGGGTGTTGCGGATTTGAAGGACCCGCCCCTGGCGTCCGGTTTGCCAGATATCCGAACATGTTTGCCTGCAACTCGCTATCCGCCGCGTGGCTGGTAACGGATGCCGATTCTCCGTCGACCCGGGTTAATACCGGGTTTCCGTCAACCGGATTTTGCTGCTGGGCCAATGCTTGTGCTGTTCCGACAGCGGCCACGGTCACGTTCCCCTGATTAAGATTGGTTGTGGGGGCCGTGTAAACTGCGACTTGGCGCACAATGCTTGGCGCAGATTCGTATTCTTCCTCATCATCGCTGTCTTCCGCGTACCGGTCTTCTAGCAGGTGCAGGATAGACTCGGTGTCATCTTCTCTCATAACCCGGCCACGCGGGGTCCATGCCGGCTCCTCCGGCTGTTCCCTCTTTATGGTGGGCTCTTCTGTCGGATCTATCATCCCGACTGATTCCTCCCCATCGGACTGAACGCAGGTGGCCTCCCCTGACACAGAATCAAATCCAAAATCGTCAGGAGCTAAACCGGACGTACGTACCATGCCAATGAAGACGTTGATCCGGCCGATTGTCACGACAGATCCGGATTCGAGCAGATCCGACTCTGACCCCCAGCCAAAATCGTCCACCATCTTCTCTCCTTCGAGGTTGGTGTAGATCTCGCCGACGACGAGGTTCTTCATGTTCTCCCGAGATTCTCCCGTGATGTAAACACCCTTGAACGTAGGCCCCACGGTGGGCGCCAACTGTCGTGGGATAATCACGGCAGATGTTACCGGGGGTAACTTGTCTTGGGGAAAATCGACTCGAGTGTTTGGGAGAGGGTTTAGCTCGAAGGAAACCATGGTGATATGCGATCTGGTAGCCGGCAATCAAGTCGCCGAGTCTACGATCTAAATATATTAGCTCGATGCTGGTGTTACAATGGATACTCGAAATCTCTCAATCTGGCGATCAGGTTCTTGCTCACGTAAAAGCTTGTCTATCCCTAACCTAGGGACCGGCTGATATAACATCCAGACCCCTTGGCTTACTCTCCAAGGCGTACTCTGAATCCTACCCGGACACTGCTTACAAACCCTAAACTTCCTTACCGGAACCCACAATCCGGGTTACGAGGCCTTCGTTCCTGGGCCTTCTAGAGGCTTCTTTATCCTAAGTCGGGTCTTGCGCAGCATCCTTTGGGCCGAGTTACTCCTTGGCGTTAGCCTACCGGGTTATCATCCCTCCATCAAGATTCGTAGATGGCTTAATGGAAGGGGCATGTGGATTGGATCCACATGGGGGTCATGGTTATGAATAGGTTTAGATTGAGGCTCAAGACTTTTTCATAATGTTTGTGTTTCAATCACACCGCAATGTCAATATAGCATTATGAGCAATCATGCCTGATTCTGTTTGTAGGTTGTAAACAGTTTACTACGTAGAACCTATAGCCACGTAAAATATACAAACACAAGTGTTTTATCTGTCTAATTGTTTTTGCAGAAGATGTGGTGTGATGTGGTATAGTCCATTCAAGTGTTGTATGAGATGTTATCCACCGTATACATTTTGACCTACGAGTCAATTTAAAAAATGATGGTTGGAAACCATGTGATTGCTCTCTTTTGTCCTGCGAGCCGCATGCTTCATCTTAGTATCTTGAAGATATAAGAAGGACATGGAGCTGGTGATCAATAAACTATCCATGGATAAAAGAACGCGTTCTGATGTCAGAAGAAGAGGACTATACTACATCACTTATATAAACTTCCTGTGATGGTTAATACTTTTACGCACGCTTTTGATTGCGCAGTAGTTGTGATTATTAGGGTGATTCCTCACTTGAAAAATATCAAGGTGATCAGGCTCTTCCAAACTGTGCACCATCAAACTGGTTCGGGTTCACGTCCATCACCTGGATACAAGGATCAACGTGTTCTTAGAACCTTAGAGGTGGGTATGGATTGATCACTTGGATATGAGGGTTGATACGTCATAAACGTATCCCTAATTTCTGATGCTCCATGATCATATTATGCCAATTGCTACATGTTTTCTCCCTTCTTTATGTCATTTTTATACGTTTTCCGGACTAACCTATTAACAAGATGCCACAGAGCCAGTTCCCTGTTTTCTGTTGTTTTTTAGTTTCAGAAAAGTTGTTCTGGAAATATTCTCGGAATTGGAAAATTCGAAGCCCGGAAGTCCTATATCCCCTGGAAGCATCCAGAAGACCGAAGAGGGGCAGCAGAGGGGCCACACCATAGGGTGGCGCGGCCCCTAGCCGCGCCAGCTATGGGTGTGGCCCCCCCTGGCCTCCACCGCCTTCGCCCTTTCACCTATTTAAGCCCCCGGGATGGAAAACCCTAAACACCTGATCAAAATCCCTGAAAAAGTTCCGCACCCGCCGTCACCGTCAACCCCAGTTCAGGGGGGTTCTGAAGCTGTTTCCGGCACCCTGCCGGAGAGAAGATCATCACCGGTGGCCTCTTCATCACCATGCCTGCCTCTGGAGTGATGCATGAGTAGTTCATCCTTGGACTACGGGTTCGTAGCTGTAGCTAGATGGTTGTCTTCTCCTCATATGCCTCCATGTTTAGATCTCCTGAGCTACCTATCATGATCGAGATTGATCTTATGTAATTCTCTGTGCTGTGTTTGCTGGGATCCCATGAATATTGACCTTATGCCAAGGTGATTATATTCTTTATTTGCGTATGTTATTTGTGATCTTGCATGCTCTCCGTTGCTAGTGATTATTCTGGCCAAGTAATTGTTAGTGACTCCAAGAGGGTGTATTTATGCTCGATTGTGGGTTCATGCCTCCTTGTTGCCTTCCTCGAGTGACAGAAACGTGAAGGGGGAGGATGTGTTGTTGCCATTAGGGAGAAAACAGAGGTGAGAGTGCCCGCGTGCATAATCATTGCTTACATTACACACTTTGTTTAATGCAATTATCTGTTGCTTGCAACTTAATACCTGAGGGGGTTCGGATGATAACCTGAGGGTGGATTATTAGTCATAGATGCAGATGGATGTCGGTCTATGTATCTTGTTGTAATGCCCGCACTAAATAGCGTAGTAATCTTCATGTCATATTGTGCACTACGGTGCAACCTCTATTTGTTACTTGCCCAGCTGTAATTTTTTCACCCAGCATGCTATCTTTTATGGAGACACCACTAGTGAAACTACGAACCCTGGTCCATTTTCCACACTGTTAAACAAACCACAACAATTTCCTGTTTCTTTACTTTCTGCAACCATACACTATTTTTCCACACTATACGTCTAATCTTTGTTTTCAGCAAGACCGGTGATATTGACAACCTCACTGTACCGTTGGGGCAAAGTATTTTGGTTGTATTGTGTGTAGGCTCCATGTTGTTGCTGACACCGGTGAAGCGCCAGCACCACCGTCAGTGGCATCAACCTTTCAAAGATTCTCTTTCTCCTACTGGATTGATAACCCTGGTTCTTAACTAAGGGGAAAACTTCCTACCGCTGTGCTCATCACACCCTCCTCTTGGGGTATCCCAACGAGTGTAAGATCTTCACCATCATGGGTCAATCCCATACAAGAAGATACAATAGTTGGTTATCTTGACGTTCAGGCATGAAAGTCATGAGCTCGGAGCTCATACATCGAAAGATGAACATGATTCACATGAGTTGTGATTCGCCTGTTGACCTACCATTTTGGATTATGATTAGCTTCTTAGAAGTATACTTCCTTATGATCATAACCCTAATGTGGATCTCGAGTAACTAAATATTGGTTATGAGAAATATCAATTTCAGTGGAAGTGCACATATTGGTTAAATATTTGGTTTTAACCAAGTGCAAATTAATCATGATAACAACTAGTGTAATTTTCAAAGATTGTTATAGAGTTGGAATCTATATCTGACCTACACATTTAGTTAGTTGATTGAGTTAGATATCTGGTTAACAAAACTTTACGGACTTGTTTCATAATTTGAGGATTGCCCTCAAATGTTAAGGTCAAGTCCTATTCAATAATTTGGTTAAATTTCTCAATATATGTCAACGAATGAAACTCATTCCATGCATGGATGTAATACGATGAGCATTGATTCCAATTAATCTTCTCTTCATAAGAATATCCCAGTTGAAGCATCGTGAAGTTGTGAACGTTTCATAGTGTGACATACACTTGTTGACAAATGGACGAGTGTGTATAATATTATACACACAAGTGAGCAATTGAGATGTGTATGTCTATTAATAGGCAAAGATCTGAAAAAAGTTATTATAGATACAAACAAGATATGAGATATCTCAAGAACTAGTTTTTATGCAAGAGAAACAAAAAAAAAGTGGTGAATGAAACGTATGTGTACTAAGCTTGGTACATACAAGGATTGGATACAATGGATGTCCGAGTCTCACAAGAAATTGGGAACCCGAATTAATCTGGTTTTATTTTCCGGTAAAGGCTTTAGGAGCTTTGTCATTATTAATGGCTAAGAGAAAAGAAGCATAGTGAATGAATTTATTCATTGCACTTTGGAATATGGGATAAAATTTATCATAAGTTAATGATAAGTAGAGGGTTCAACTTAAGAAGACAAGAGTGCCATGATTGACACACTGATAAAGTATCCCAGTACAACTGGTCTCATTCTTAATGTTGAATATTTATTCTCTACAAGAGGAATCACCGAAATAGGGACTATTGAAATTTTATGGCATGAAAACAGAGTGTGGTAAAAATAGCTCGGGAATATATATTATTGATGCTTAAAAACTGCTAGTCAGTATGGTTCTTAGGTATAGTGATTTAATCACAGGAATATCGGATCAGTTTCTCTTATGTGCAACATGATCCAAGAGTTACTATGGCTTAAACGAGGACTAGCAAAGGAAAAGGGAATAATGGGTGATGGAGTAAGATTACTACATTCAACATAATTTCCTTAGGGATTTAATGTGAGCATTGGCACTTGTTGCCTCGCTGGGGACATAAGTTTGACTTATTACCTTATGGATAGGATACAAGGAATCTTGTATATAGACATCAATAATATTAAAGCGTTAAATAATAAATGATTACTTACAATCATTTTTACAATAAGATATATTCCCGACCTTGTCATGGAATGAGTTGCAGAGTTTAGTGAGCATCCAGAAAGTTGTGGAATTATTCTACAATCTTGATCACCTGGAACACCATGAGTTTATGGAGTGTCCAAGTGACATAATCGAACCTGGTTTGATAGGAAGGATTAAGGATGTTAAAATGCCATTACATCTTTCATAAGTCATGCTTTAGATAATAATGATTTTACACTGAAAAATTAATCCATCAAAATTTCATTTGTGATGTAAAGTATTTACAAGAAATCAAAAAAAATTAGTGTTTGGTCATTTAATGGTTGTCCCAAGTATAGGGAATTCTTCCCATAACCAGTGACAAAACTTTTGTTAGGAGTGTTCTGGAGAAATTATTTTTTACTGTAAGTTAGTGGCAGGAAAATACAATTCGACGAGATTAGATCTTCGTAATCATGTCAGAGTGGCGCAGTACCAAAAGTAATTTTGGTGATTGCCATCATGAATGATACGGAAGTTCTTACATGTGATGTAAACAACAGGAAGGAGTGATATAAGGGAAGGACTGATGGACCCTAACTTCAAAGGTATGGCTAAACACCATAAAATCCGGATAAACTTCATAAACGAAAGTCAAGTTTGGAACTTGGTGTCAAGTTTTATGCTCCTTAACGAGGGCACAAAGCCCCGTTAATGGATATGTAAAAAAATGGATGGAGACATCAATGAAGGCTTGACTTGTTCAAGGGAATGACTACAAAGAGATTAGCATGAGTTTAATACTTACACAGATTATTCTAGAAAGCACTTCATAATTTGTCTACAAGATATTGCAAGTGAGAATATTCCATCGAGAATAAGCTAGAAGGAAATGAAAGTTTTAGTAATCCATTCATGGAACTTAAAGAAGGCATTAAGGAGTTAGGATCTTCACCTAGATGAAATGATCAAAGTGTTTCACATCATCAAGGAAGGTGAAGAGGCTTGCGGACTCAAGAAAAGTCAGTGGGAGCGCTAAAGAGTATATCTAATATTTTATGTAAACAACATATTGTTAGTTATAAATATTGTTGACGTTGAAGGATTTGTTGCATATAAAACAAAAAAAATCCTACACAAGAGATACCCGAAGGGCCAAGATCTAATCTAGGAGATGAAAGCAACGGGCATGGAGAAAGTCTTAATGAGAACATACCCTCGAAGACACAAAGCGTTACGAGATCAAATCTCATTGGTGATGTAGTCGAACTCACATCGATCCCAATATCACGAAGATGAGCGCTGTAATCCGGCAGCGCTTCCGCACTCGGTCACACATACAGCTCGATGACGACTTCCGTTCCCTTGATCCAGCGGGGCAGCGGAAGTAGAGGATACCTCGGAACTCCAGCATCACGACTGCGTGGTCTGGTGGAGAAAACTTTGTTCAGGGCTTCGCCAAGCGCATGAACATGAGGTGGATCAGCGGGAGGAGGAAGGTGGAGATGACACCAAGTGTGTGGGGAGAGGGAGCTCCAACCCCTCTTTATATAGGAGCGGGAGGCAGCCACAAAATTTTGGTGCCTCCACCTCTCCCCTCATCATGTGGGTGGAGTCTCCACTCAACCCACTCATTGTCTCATCAATTCCCACTCGAAATTCCAAGGGTTTTATTTAATAAATAAATAAAACAAATTTACTTCTTTATTTTAATATTTGTTAATCCTATTAACAAACATTAACACTTATCCCCTTGAACTATTTGTTAATCAAACATTAACATGTACCACCATGAACTATTTCAATATTCGACGAAACAATTTTGATGACTATTTCAATATTCCCCGAAACAATTCAGATTTTGTCCAAACTTTTCTCCGATATTCCGTATCCCCTCAATCACGTCATGAAACCTTAAGTGTGTCACCCTACGGTTCGTGAATAATGTAGACATGATCGAGACACCTCTCCTATCAATAGTCAACAGCGGGACCTAGAGATCCGTAATGACTCCTACACATTCAACGATAAATCTAGTGATCGTGTGAACCATAAACATCGTAACCAATTCCCTTTGTCTTGAGATATTTTACTTGTCCGAGATCCAATCATTGGTATCAACCATACCTAGTTCAATCTCGTTACCGACAAGTACTCTTTTACTCGTTCCGTGATATGACATCCTTGTGACCTAGTCACGTGCTTGCAAGCGGTGTTGATGTGATATCACTGTGAGGGCCCAGAATATATCTCTCCGTCATTTGGATGGAAAAATCCCACTCTGGATCCATGAGCCTAAACAAATACTTTCCAAATACCCAACGGCACCTTTATAGTCACCCTGTTACGGTGTGACGTTTGATGACATCAAAGAACTCTTCCGGTGTTAGTGATTGACATGATCTCAAGGTATAAGGATTAGAGTTACTTCATATGTTTGATACAACAATGTAAACTTAATGACTTGATCGTATTGCTATATTAACTTTGGGTCTATGTTCATCACATCATTCTACCCACTATATGACCCTATTATTAACAACATCCAATGTTCATGATCAGGAAACCTTGATCATCAGTTAATCAACGAGCTAGTCAAACGAGAGGCGTTACTAGGAACTCTTGTTTGTTTATTAGACACACATGTATCAATGTTTACGGTTAATACAATTATATCATGAGAAATAACATTTATCATATACAAGTAATAAGATAATATCCACTTTATTATTGCCTCTCGGGCATATTCCCTTCAGACGTAGTAAAAGTTTTTTCGAAATTACATTTCGATGAAAGGAATAGATAAAAATGCAGTATAAGTATTTCACTTTGGAAGGGGAAAGGTTATAAACGTTTTGGTGGAAAGTTCATGATAGAACTTTCCTACAAATGACAGAGTGTGGTTCTCTTTTTAAATTACTTGTCTACGTTGTGTCAGACATGTTAAAATCATAGTGCTAAATTGTTGGAAACAACAAATTAGCATATTGGTGCAAACCAAGGGAAGGATTTCTTTTTAAATCTAGTACTTATACAAAGCGTGTCTATTCATAAGTGAATAGAAAATGAGACATATGATAGTCGATACAGATGAATGACTGGATCAATCATATACGCCATAATATGTGCACAAAACCAGATATGTATTATGTTCTAAGTGTTATGAACATAAACCAAAGATGATCATGTTGATGATCAAGGAGAAGATAACTGTCGTGGTGGTGTCACGGCAGATGCCATGGGATGGCTAAAGATGTGGGGACGAAGGACGCTGGAGGTGCTCGGGGAGGGATCACGCGACGAGTAGCCGCGTGAGGTACGGAGTAAACACTGCAAACAACACGATCTACCCAGGTTCAGGGCCCTCGTGAGGAGGTAAAACCCCTACTCCTGCCTTTCTTTGTGTATTTTGGTATCTCACCGAGTAGCCACAGTACAGGGTTCTTGCTACCGAGTAGCCACTCTCCTCTAGATGATGAACTAGGTCAAGAACTAGGGTTCCAGTATGCGATCTAGGTCAAGATGTGTTCGATCCTCACGCAGGAGGCGGCGGGGCACCTTATATACATGGTGCCCAGCCGGATACGTCCAAACATGGACAAGTGTCGACATAGTGTGCACATCGTCCTTCTTCCGGGTTCCCGCTGACAGCTTTGGTTCCTAACCTTGGCTGCATCTGGAAAGTCGTTGGGCAAAACAAGGGGACAGACTGGTATCACTGTACCTAAGCACAGAGTAGGCCCCCCTTATCCTGCCACGGCCTGCTTCCATGCTGTCACTGTCAGGCAGGCCGGTCCCAGATGAACAGTAGTTCGAATGCTGCCAAGTACGGACCCAGGATACGCGGGATCCTGTGTCAGAACGGCTCCTTTGACTTTCTGGCCCGAGTAGGTTCCCGCCAATTGTACTCGGGCCAACTCTTCTACTCGAATGTAGAGAACTTGAATGATTCTTCCTTCTGGTCATCTTGAGGTGAGACCGAGTAGCAGCCGACCGGGTAGCGAGTACCGGGTAGTCGGCTACTCGACCAAACCTCTCTTCTGTAAGACGCCTTTACCACTTGCCTTTACCCTACTCGGGGGTAACCCCCCGACAGCAGTCCCCGAAGCTGGTTGAGTCTTGCGAACTTGTTCACTAGGCTCTGACAGCTTAAAACCAATCTTTGCCACATAGCCCTTGAACCTCAAGATGCCGAGTAGAGCCTCCGAGTAGCTCTCTGAATAGTACCTTAAGTTTCCTCTCCTCTGCGCAGCAGATGACTTCTACTCTGCGACCGAGTAAAAAGACTTGGAGAATTTTCTTGAATTGAGCCTCTGCGGCGCAGAGCACGATCCAGCCCTTCGCACAGCAACTGAACACGTGTCAAGCATCCAGGCCCCCGTCGTCTCGTTGCCCAGGGCACGACGTGCCACGCGCCTGGTTTCCAGGCAGTGGGCCCACCACGCGTCACGTCCCATCAAGAGTAATAATAGGCCACGATCTGGTGGTGGGATCAATTGCGGCCGTTACGCGCGCATCCCGCGCTTGTGTGCGTTTCCAGCCGGCCACAAATCCCACCACACGCCACGATCGATCCCACTTCCCCGATAGTAATGGTAGCCTGAGGCGAGGGTATAAATACCCCCCGCCGGTAACTTCCTTTTCCCCTTCCTCGCACTTTTCCTCTTTCATCTCTCTCTGTTCTTCTCCGCCGCCGAGCTCTCCGCCGCCGCGCAATCTTTTGCGCCGCCACGAATCCAATCCAGCCAACCAAAACCTTCCGATTCTTTCCACCTCCTCTACTCGCAACCATGTCTCGCGCCGGCTGGGCTGGCTCACACGTCACCGCCGAGGACTGCGCCTGGCTTGTGAACACTAGGAGGGTCCCTCCTGGTGTTCAATGCCGGCCACCCAGGGGCGAGCTCGTGCCTGCCCCGGAGGAGGGCGAGCACGTTGTGTTCTTGGCGCATTTCGAGCGCGGCTTCGGCCTGCCGGCCTCCGACTTCCTCCGCCGCTTCCTCGACCACTTCGGCCTTCAAATGCACCACCTGCCGCCCAACGCCGTCGTCTTCCTCGCCTACCACGCCGTGGTGTGCGAGGCCTTCCTCGGCATCCATCCGACAACGGCCACCTGGCTCAGGTACTTCCACCTCCGCCAGCAGACCACCGGGAAGAAAGAAGGCACGGGGGTGCCACGGGCAACCGACACCGGCTGCGCCATGATGGTGCAGCGGTCGGGGACCAATCACCCCCGTATCAAGGGGCTGGAGTCCGTTCGGATGTGGCAAAAGACGTTCCTCTACGTCAAGAACATCCCCGCCACCGAAGGAGGACAGGTAACTGACAGAATCAACCTTCCCGTTTGGAGCCTCCGTGCTCCTACCCAGAAGAATTGGAAGGAGAAGCCCTCTAACGACCTCAACGCGAAGGAGATTGAGGCGCGGCTCGGCGCTCTAATCGACGAGGGCCTCAAGAGTGATGATCCAGTGGCGTGCTGGATCCAGAGACGCGTTCTGCCCCTGCAAGAACGCTGCCACCTAATGTGTTACATGGGCGGCCCCCGTGACTGCACCAGGACGACCACCATCGAGCTCGACAACGCAGACGTTCCCGAGCACGCTAGGGCCATCCTGACGACGAGCCTCGCCGAGCATTGGCAGTATGGGTTCATCCCATACAGCCGTACCAAGCCGATTACGCGGGTACGTTCTTCTTTCCCTGCTTTCTATATATGGATTCCGAGTAGAAAGCTTCCTGTTCTCGTCGCGACTAGCGATCGTAGTCTGTACCGAGTAGAGTACTTAGTAGAATTGTATAGGCTTAGTGTGCTTTGTGCCTGCACGCCTTTCCGAGTAGAATACTCGGTAAAAGTACTTAGGCTTAGTGTGCTTTGTGTTTGCACGCCTATCCGAGTAGGATACCATCCTGCTACTCGGCTAACTTGTGACACTTCTCCGCTCTTCAGGTCCTCACTCGCCAGCTTATAGAGAGCTGTGAACGTTTTGAAGGCAACTGGTCTCCTGACCGTGAGGAGGACGACAAGGCCTCTTTTGAGAACGCTGACCAGATCAACCTCCCTCGTTCCCCCACCATGGAGAAGCAGCACGCGGAAACGTCTCTCCGCGACTGGCCTGAGGACGAATCTGAAGGTAACTGCGCACTTGCTTTGCTTGTTCACGAGAAGCACCAATCCCCTGCTTGTCGTTTCTGATTTGCTCCTCTTCTTTTCCTGAATCCGCAGATGATGTTGCTGAAGAGAACGAGGATGAGGACGAAGACGAGAACGAGAACGAGGGCGATAAAGCCCTTGTCGTCAACCCTCTTTCTGTCGCTGCACCCGCTACTCGCAAGCGGACCGGCAGCGGTGCTGTAGAGCCCCCCGCCAAGAAGAAGAAGCTGATCGAGAAGGCGACCAAGAAGGTCGTGAAGAGACCAAGGCGAAAGCTCGCCTCCACCAGCGCGTAAGTTTCTTCTCTGTCGTCTCCTTTCTCGTACTGTGTCATTTTTTCCCCAATCCTCTTCTAATTTCTGAATCTCTTTTTCTCTGCAGTCCTCCCATGGACGCGAACGCCGCTCTCGCGCCCGATCAGGCTAAGAAGCCAGCAGTGCCACTTATCAACCTCGACGATGACGAGGATAACGCCGCCAATGCACAGAGCACTGACGCTCAAGGAGCAGATTCAGAGAAGCAGCCCCGTGCGGAGTCAGCAGCACAGGACACTGCCGGCCATCACGAGAGACCCCCTCCTCCTCCGGCCAACACTGCCGAGGAGACCCAAGACGAAGAGATGCAGGATAACACCGCCCTCGAGCGGCCAGAGGCTGAACAGGAGCAGCCAACCACAGACGCTGCAGGCCAAGTGAATCCCGCTGCCGAGCAGCGGGTGGAAGATGCCACCATGACGGATGCCATCACGACAAGCCATTACCCACTTAGCGACGCGCCAACAGGCGCCGCACCGAGTAGCGCCCAGCCAACTGGCGCACCGGATAGCGCGCCCCTGGCGCCGCCAACTGATCAAGCCAGGCAGCAAGCCCTAGATGCTTTGAAAGAGGAGGTCGAGAAGAGGGCAGCCGAGAAGGAAGCTGCCGAGAAGGCAGAGGCTGAGAAGAAGGCAGCCGAGGCGGAGGCCGCCGAGAAGGCGAAGACCGAGATAGAGGGGAAGAAACCCGAGAAGCAGAAGGGCGAGAAGTCAACAGCTCAGAAAGAGAAGGCGATGAAGCGAGCTACAGAGCAGATGCCGCCGCCGACGTCGACTGGTCAGTCCAAGCAGTTGATCATCCGCAACCCCAGTGCAGTTCCTGCCGCCGCTACTGTGGCCGATCAGGCCCTCTACCCGGATTACATGGTGAGGGTCAGCCAACAGCGCCAGATTGGCCTCTCCGTCGAGGACCGGAAGATTGCTCTCACCACAGGAAGGAAGGCCGTAGCGACAGACTCCAGGCCCCCGCCCCCTGTCTCCATTGCTTCTCGGGGAGCTCAAGATCAGGTGATATCATCTCAGAGCCTCGAGCAGGTACTCGACTTGGTTGGTTTCATCGATGCCAAGTGGGACAGCAAGCTTCTCGGCACCGAGAAATGGCACGGCCTCGGCCTGGGCGACATCGACCATATGCGGGTCGACTGGAACAAGGTGGACTTGGGCTACCAACCCATGACCGTCTCCTCCAGCACCGCTACTCTTGCTGCCAAGATGTTCGTGCACCGCAAAAATGCAGAAGATCTGGAGCAGTCTTACGCGGTAAGTCTCAACTTGTCTTCTCCGAGTAGCATTTTTCTTCTCTCCTATCCGTCTTCATCTTCTTTTACCATCACCCAGTCCCCGAGATTCTGGCCGAGTAGGCGGATGCTCTCCCGAGTAGCCGCCTTCTCGGGTTGAATCTTCACTTCTCTGTTTAACTTGTTTTCTTTTCGCTTCTCAGGATAGCGTCCTGAAGCGTACCAGTCTGCATCGCCAGCTTCTCTGGAATCATGCTATCGCCAGGAGGCGAATTGCTGCACTGGAAAGAGAGAAGGCAGCTGCGGAGGCAGCCGGTAAGGATGCGAAGGATAGCACTCTGAAGCTGTCCGAGATGGAAGGTACGCTTCTAGCCGCGCGGTTCTTGCGTTTTTTGTTTACGCCCGCTTCTGCTTTCTTGCGCTAACCTTTTCTACTCTGCAGGGAAACTGAAGGCCCTGGCTGACGAGCACGAGAACTGTCGCACCTTTGTTGCGAATGCCGAGAACACCATCAAGAAGCTTGAAGGTAAACCTCTGTCTACTCGGTTTGCCCTTGTGCCTGTTTCCTTTGCTTCTCTGCTAACCGTGCTTTGCTCTTTTCAGAAGATCATAAATTGTTTGTTGAAGAACACCAAGACTGCGTCAAACCTGAAGAAGTGCAGCACCGGCTGTCCGACCAGGCCGTTGAGCTGCTGAAGGACCACACTACAGAGATGGAGCAGCTGCAACTCCAGCTGCAGAAAGCCCTCAAAGATGCTCTCGACCTTGGTGCCGAGAGGGACAGAGTTATCGCCGAGAAGGCCAAGGCTGAGACAACTTTCAAAGCCAAGATCAAAGCCCTCGAGCAGGAGTGCGAAACGCTGAAAAAATCCAATGCTGGGTACTTCTCTCAGTTGGACGGACTTCGCTTGCTCGAGGAGAAGCACATTTCCAATGAGGAGGAGTGGAAAATCCAGTTGCAGCAGCTGCGCCACGAGCTTCACAGTAAGTTTCCTCCTTTCTGCATCTTTTCTTCTCGGTCCTGCCTCTTCTCGGTTCTTGTGACTGAATTCCTTCCTTGCTTCTATGCAGAAATCTTCCCTGATCTCGTGTCCGCCTGTGCGCCAGCCTTGGCTAAGGCTCGAGCAGCTCGCCTTGAGAAGGGCGAGGCCTCGGACACCAGAGCCGAGATCGAGGACAGCTTGGTGGTGATGAAGGGGCACTTCGAACGCCTAGCCGGCATGGGCACCGACTTGGTGCGCGTCGGCTTCGCGCTCCACAAGCTGTTCTGGCCTGAAGATGCCGCGCCGACAACGATTGGTGGCCTTGCTCTGAAGCTGCAGAATGTGAAGGCCGAGCTGAAGAAATGGCGCGCCTCGGGAGCTCGGGCTGGTGCTGACTTGATGCTTCTCTGCATCGCCTCCTGGTACGAGAATCTTAACATGGATATCATCCGCGGGAAGCGCAACGATTCCAAGTGGGAGACGGACCCCAGCTGCGTGGCCATGCGCAAGCTGATCGCGTACGAAGTCGCGGAGTGCGCTGAGACTGACGTCTTCATCGACGGCCTCCCCGAGCCCGACACCGAAGTGGAGGAGGACGAGGAAGCGGATGAAGACACAGAGTCCGACTTGGACGGCTTCTTCGATTCGCCTAGAGGCAAGGCCGGGAAGGGGAAGAAAGTCGCCGTCGTGAGTAGCGATGAGGAGGCCGAGCACATCGACACCGCCGCACTCGGCTTCGGCACCTCCTCAGGAGCCGCTCTCGACGACACGGTATTCACTCCTGGTCAAGCCTCTGGTGCTTCTTCAACCCCAGGGCCTATCTCGGTGGCCACGGCTACTTCCGACCAGGTAGCCACTGAGCGCGACGTCGAGATGGAAGAGTCCGCCACCGTCCAGTCGGAGGCGGATGCCACCCATGCCAGCGCCGAAGAAGAACCCGCAAGGACAACTGCCACCAACTCGGAGGCAGAGGCAACCAAGACCACCACAGAAGATGCAGCAGCCAAGGCCAGCGCCGACAACACTGCCTCCTCCACATGATTTTACCTGCACACTTTTTACTTGAACACTTATCAGATCCCCGGGATGCCGGGAGCAGATGTATCAGACTTATTTATGCTTTTCTTGCTACTCAATTTTATTTCCACTTGTTATCTTTAATTTAATCATTTTGAGAAGCCCTGGTTCAATGCCGGGTTGCGTTTCCATGCGAGTCCCCGAGTTGCATTTCTTATTCACCCTATCTTTTCATCTCTGCTCTACCCGCAACTTGTTGCTTTTTTGGTATTCGAGTCACAAGAATCGAAGAGTAGAGCTGCAAATACTTAGCCTTTTAGAAACAATCATAGTAACGCAGCCCACCACTTAGCCGAAAAGACGAAACAGAGAACAAAAGTAACAAACACGCTACTCGGTTCCTGCACTTTTTCTTCCTTAGCGATTTTCGTGTGCTCATTGACCTTTTGCTTGTTCTCTTGCTTGCCATGAAGCCGGGTTTCGGACAGCAGCAGAGTCGAAGAGTTGGCATATAGGTTTAAACACAGTACTCAATACGCTTATGAGTTCTGAAGTGGAGCAACCGAATAGACAAAAGGTAAAGCCGAGTAAAAACACTTAGAACAATTTTGGACGAGGGCAGTCCCCGAGAACAATTTCAGATTGCAGAGTAGAATTTCAACTCGGATAAGAGGGTACATACACATCTTTGCTTACGAATGAAAACGACGGAGTAGAGCTACATTCCAAGGGCGCTTGGTTTCCTCTCCAGATTTATCTACCCTGTTCGCCTGTGGTGGGCGCGCATCTACAAGATAGTAAGCATCGTTGTGCAGCGCTTTGCTCACAATGAAGGGCCCTTCCCATGGAGGAGACAACTTGTGCATCCCGGCTGTGCGCTGCACAAGCCTAAGGACCATGTCTCCTTCTCGGAAAACCCTTGGGTTCACCTTTCGGCTATGATAACGCCGCAGGTTTTGCTGGTAGATAGCCGAACGTGACAGAGTCAGCTCTCTCGCTTCTTCAAGCAGGTCAACGTCGTTTTCTCGAGCTTCTCTCGCCTCCACCTCAGTGTAGAGGACTACTCGGGGGGAGTCATGCTCTAAGTCTATTGGCAACACGGCCTCAGCCCCGTATACCAAGAAGAATGGCGTGTAGCCGGTTGACCGGTTAGGGGTAGTCCTTAGACTCCACAACACCACTGGAAACTCGTCTAACCAGCACCCAGGTGTTTTCAGCAGCGGCTCCATCAGCCTTGGCTTGATGCCTGCCAGTACCATACCATTTGCTCTTTCAACTTGCCCATTGGAAGCAGGGTGCGCGACTGACGCAACGTCTAGTCGGATATGCTTATCTCTGCAGAACCGCACCAGTGCTCCCTCAGCAAAGTTTGTGCCGTTGTCGGTGATGATACTGTGCGGGTAGCCATATCTCAGGATTATGTCCTTCACGAATTTCACAGCTGTGGCTCCATCACATCTCCGAATAGGTTTCACTTCAATCCACTTGGTGAACTTGTCCACCATGACTAAGATGTGAGTCATGTTGCCTCTAGCCGGCTGGAAAGGCCCAACCATGTCCAAACACCAAACAGCAAATGGCCAGGTGATAGGAATTGTTTTCAACTCAGAAGCAGGCATGTGAATCTTACTTGCGAACATCTGGCAGCCTGTGCACTTCCTCACGATATCCTCAGCTTGCTGCAGTGCTGTGAGCCAATAGAATCCATGCCGGAAAGCTTTCTGGACCAGCGCCCGAGAAGAGGCGTGGTGCCCGCATTCTCCTTGGTGTATCTCTATCATGATCTCTTCTCCTTCTGCTTGATCCACACAACGTTGCAGTACGCCAGTGGCACTTCTCTTGTGCAGGACATCTCGGACAATGGTGTAGCCCTTGGATCTTCTCTGAATCTGCCTCGCAGTCACCTCATCTTCAGGTAGAGTGCCGTCCCTTAGAAAGGATAATATGGGCATAGCCCAACTCGGTGTCTCCCGTATGGGAAACACTGGTTCGTCCAGTTCAATTGGGACAGGCTCTTGTGATTGCTCAGTAGGAGTGGGAGCGCTTCTTTGCAGCCCAGATCGATTGGCGAGAACTTCCTCAATGAATGCGACAGCCTCCGGGTTGAGGGCGGCAGTCCCCGAGTGAGGAGTGGCAGTCCCCGGGTAAGGGGTGGCAGTCCCCGAGTAGGAAATGGCAGTCCCCGGGTGGGGAATGGCAGTCCCCGCGTAGGGAACGGCAGTCCCCGAGTAGGGAACGGCAGTCCCCGGGTGGGGAACGGCAGTCCCCGGGTGGGGAACGGCAGTCCCCGGGTAGGGAACGGCAGTCCCCGAGTAGGGAACGGCAGTTCCCGGGTTTCCTGCAGCACTCTCCCAGTCAATCTCCATTGGATCAGATTCCTCACTTGGCAGAGAGGGAACAAATATAGACTCCGAGTTGGGAGAAGGCTTGATGGATGGCTTCCTCAAATGCTCCAAGGCGATTCCCGCCGGGATGGATTGCCGAGAAGATCCCAACTTGGACAACTCATCTGCTGCTTCGTTCTCTGCTCGGTGAATGTGCTGGAACTCACAACCTTCGAAGAACCCAGTCATAGACTGCACCAGGAAGCGATACGATGCCATGTTGTCATCCAAAGCATCCCAAGTGCCCGAGACTTGCTGCACCACCAGATCTGAATCACCATAGCATATAATGCGCTGCACACCAACCTCCTTTGCTACTCGCAAACCATGCACCACTGCCTCGTACTCTGCTACATTGTTGGATGCCTTGAAGTGAATCTGCAACACATACTTGAGCTGATCTCGCCTGGGTGACGTAAGCACAACACCAGCACCAAGGCCTTCTTTCACCTTTGAGCCATCAAAGTGCATCTTCCAGTAATTGGAAACTGGAGCAGGAGGTTCATACTGCACCTCGGCCCAGTCCACAAGAAATTCCGCCAGGATCTGAGACTTGATGGCGTCTCTTCTCGCATACGCGGGAGCGTACGCGGCTAGCTCAATCGCCCACTTGGCTACTCTGCCACTCGCCTCCTTGTTGCCCATGATATCCGAGATGGGAGCAGAGCTCACAACTGTGATAGGGTGCTCCTGGAAATAATGCTTCAGCTTCCTGGCGCCCAGGTACACGCCGTAGGTCATCTTCTGGTAATGCGGGTAGTTTTGCTTTGAACTGGACAGCACTTCACTGAGATAATATACTGGGAGCTGCACACTCTTGCCTTCTTCTTCTCGTTCCACCACAATCACCACGCTGACTACTCGGTTAGTCGCAGCAATGTACAGCAGCATTGGTTCCTTGGGTAGCGGACTAGCCAAGATGGGAGCACTAGCCAGCATCGCTTTCAGCTCATTGAATGCCACATCCGCTTGCGGAGTCCAGACAAACTTGTCACTTTTCTTCATCAGTTGGTACAGAGGCAGGGCCTTCTCGCCCATTCGACCCAGAAAACGGCTCAGAGATGCCAAACAACCTGTGAACTTCTGCACATCTTTCAGTGATTTCGGTAAAGACATGCTCTCAATAGCTTTTATCTTAGAAGGATTGGCTTCAATGCCCCGACTAGAAACCAGAAAACCGAGTAGCTTCCCAGCCGGCACACCAAAGGTGCACTTACTCGGATTCAGTTTCATTTTGTACTTGCGTAGGTTAGCAAAGGTTTCCTCCAGGTCGGCAAGCAGAGTATGTGTTTTATTCGTTTTGATGACAATGTCATCTACGTACACCTGCACATTCTTGCCGAGCTGGTTGTGCAAGCATTTCTGCATGCATCTCTGATAGGTTGCACCCGCATTCCTCAAGCCAAAACACATGACACGATAGCAATAAGCCCCGTACGGGGTAATGAAAGCAGTCTTTATTTGATCAGCGGGATTGAGTGCAATCTGGTGGAAACCAGAGTAGGCATCTATGAAAGACAGCAGTTCACAACCAGCAGTGGAATCGATCACCTGATCGATGCGAGGTAGCGGGAAAGGATCCTTGGGGCATGCTTTGTTCAAGTCGGTGTAGTCGACGCACATGCGCCATGCGGTGGCAGCCTTGGGGTCCTCCTTCTTCTTCTCGACCATGACCGGGTTGGCTAGCCAATCCGGATGCAGCACCTCCATGATGAAATTGCTTATCAGTAACTTGGTGATCTGGTCACCAATGGCCTTCCTTCTCTCATCTCCGAAACGGCGCATAGCCTGCTTCACTGGTTTGGCGCCAGGACGCACATGTAATGAGTGCTCAACCAACTCCCTCGGGACTCCTGGTAGATCTTCATTGGACCAGGCGAATACATCCCGATTCTCACGGAGGAAGTGGATGAGCTCGCTTTCCTATTTCTCCGCCAACCCGGAGCCAATGATGGCTACGCGGTCGGGGAACTCGGGGTCGACCTGGACCTTCTTTGTCTCCTTGGCAGCTTGGAAAGCAGTACCATGCTGGATACTCGGCACACCTTGTGCGCCAGCTTGTGCGGACTGAGCCATGGCCACTACCTCGTACATCTTCTTCTTCTCGGCAGCGATCACCATCGACTCCGCCAACTGAGAGCTAGCAGAGGCACACTCCATGGACTTCTTGTAATCTCCAGCGATGGTGATGATGCCATTGGGACCAGGGATCTTCATCTTCAGATAAGCCACATGTGTAGAGGCCATGAACTTGCTCAAACTAGGCCTGCCGAGTAGAGCATGATAGGGGCTCTGATGATCCACCACCTCGAACTGCAAGCGCTCTGTGCGGCAGTTCTCCCGGGTACCGAATAGCACATCGATCCATACTCGGCCAATCGGGTTGCACGAGATCCCGGGCACAATGCCATGGAAGGTGGTCTTGCTAGGCAGCATCATGTTCTCGGCCAGGCCAAGCTTCTCAAGTGTGTCCTTGTACACAATGTTGATGCTGCTGCCGTTGTCAATTAGCACCTTGCTGAACCTCACGTTCTTTTCGGGACCCAGGAAGGTAGGATCCAGCACCAAGGCATAGCTACCCGGATTGGGCATCACCTTGGGATGATCTGCTCGGGTCCACCTGATCTCCTGGTCACACCAATACATGTAGTGAGGGACGGCAGGAATCACTGCATTGACCTCCATGGCCCGCCTGTGCTGTGATTGCTTGTCGACTGGCTCAGAAGTGAAGATCATGTAGCTCTCATGGTGCTCTTGGTACTGATTGGAGCCATTGCCCCCATTGTTGCCATTGTTATTGTTGCCCTGATAGTTGCTGTTGTTGCCTCTGTTGTTGTTGTTGCGGTTGTAGTTGTTGTTGTTGTTGCGGTATCTCTCATTGTTGAAGTTCTGGTTGGCTCCTAAAGCCACCTAGTTCACATTCTCTCTTCTCGGGTACACTGGCGGCCGAGCTGCGGGTGCACGAGTGGGCTGCACATTGGCATTGGCCGCTGGCAGGGGAGGAGGAGGAGGCAAGCCATCACTCTTGATCGCCTCCCACCACTCGCACTGCCGAGTAGTGTGGTTAGCAGGCCTCGAGGGGTGGTGAGTGTGAAAGCTGCATGGGCCATCCTTCATGTCATCAAAGACAAACTTCTTCGGCTGCTCGGAGTTCCCGCTACCCGACTGAGAGGTGCGAAATGGCTTCTTGTTGCCTTGGCCCTGGTTCTGGTTCCGCCCGTAGGCTCCAGCAGGTTTCTGCCTCTGGTTGCCACCCGCCCCAACAGTCACTGCATTCACCTCTTCGGGATCATACCGATTATCTACTCGGCGCTTGTTGCGGAACTCGTTGCGCTTGTTGTTGCTGAAGTTTCTTCTCGGCTCAGAGGAGTCCATCAGTGGCTGAGTAGGATCACCAAGTGCGTACTGATCCGCAATCTTGATGGTCTCCGCCAGAGTGTTCGGCATCTCCCTCTGCAATCTCTGCCACAACATACTGCCATGCCTGCATCCCTGCGCAAACCAAGTGATGGCCTGTGCTTCATTCACACCCTCACAGGTGTTCCTCAATGTGCTCCACCGAGTAAGATACTCGCGGTCCGTCTCGTCTTCTCGCTGTCTGCAAGCTGATAGCTGCTGTGGCCTATTCGGCCTCTTGTATGTGCTCGTGAAGTTGCTGATGAAGGCATCCGAGAAGTCCAGCCAGCAGTTAATGCTGTTCTTGGGCAAGTTGTTGAGCCAAGTACGGGCTGGACCCTCTAGCATCTGTGGAACATAGCGCACAACCCATCTTCTGTTGCCATTCGCGATATGGACCGCGGTGACATAGTCATTGAGCCAATCTTCCGGCTTGGTGCTGCCATTGTAGCTCTTGGTGCCTCTTGCAAGCTGGAAGTTCTTCACGGACGGCTCGTTCATGATGCGCGGGCCAAAGCACTCGGGGCCAGGGGGACCCGTGCTCTCCAGCCGCGCCGACAAGCTGATCCGGTCCAACTGATGCCTCGCATCTCCAGGCGCCAGCACGCGCTCACCAACACGGTCATGAATATCATAGCCAGCCATCTCCATAGCCGAGTAGCCATCATCATACCTGTCCACCTGCACAGCTGCAGGCTGCTCCACCGGGTTGGCGACTGGCGCCACTGCGCGCGGCTGCTGCCTCTGCCGAGTAGGTTGAGCTGCGGGTTGCCGAGAAGGACCTGGACGCGCAGCATCTCGGGCACGGCTTTGAGCTTGATGGGCTTGAGAGCCTGCTCTTGCAGCGTTGTGTTCCTGCCCGGGCTGCTGCGGCACAGCAAGCTGTTTCGCGGCAGCAGCCGGGTCATACACCTGCATTTGCCTGTCTCTGCCCGAGCGCCCGCTGCGGCTCTTCTCGCGGCTGGGATGCGGAGACAAGGCCTGATCGTTAAATCTAGCCGCGTGCGAGTGAACCACCTGCGAAGCCCCAGCACCCGGGTTGGCCTTCCGGAACTCCTCGTTCTGCCTAGCGGCCTCCAACACCAACTCGTTGAGCCTCTCCTGCTGCCTGAGACGCGCTTCGCCGTCCAGGCGAGGCAACTCGGCAGCCACGGCCTCTGCAGCCCTGAGCGTCTTGGCGGGTGTGCTATACCTTGGCCTTGTGAAGGTGTTCGCGGTGGCGGACTGAGCGGGAACCTCCGCAACCGTCGCCATCTCGACACCCAAGTTGCGCCGCGTAGCGCCTACTCTGCTAGGCCTCCTGGCGACTGGCGTGAACCCGTGAGCCTTGTTGTACTCGAGCTGGTCTAGACTCAGCTCGAGCCTGATCTTGTCCAACTCCGCCTGCTCGGCAAGCAGCTCCTGGTGCTGCCGCTCGAGCTGCTCCCTCACGGCTAGGAGCTCGATGTCGGTGGGAGTGGGCATGCCAGGTCGCGTAGCCGACGCGGGGATGACCGTAGACGTGGAAGGCGGGAAGTTGCTCTCCTTCTCGTAGGGCCGGTGAACCCTGCCACCAGCCGGTGCATCACTCTCTTCGACGACGGCCGCAGCGCCAGCAACGGCTGCGCCAGTGTTTGCCGCCAAGCCCGTCACCATCACCTCAGCGCAGTTCGCAGAGCGGCACGCGGGCCTTCCGCGAGCAGCGATCACCGCGGGAGGATCCTCCGCGTCATGCACCAGCTCGGGGTATGCGCGGTTGGCGACGGTGGCGACGTAGACGAGGTGAGAGCCGAAGGAGATCACCGAGCCGCCCTCCGGCATGGCCTTGCCGCCGAAACAGCCGGCGTTGTCGGTGACGAAGTCGAAGGATCCGAATCTGTGGACAAGGCCACAGACCACGCGCTCCGCTGAAGAAGATCCCGTCCGAACAGAAACTCCAGCCAGCGCCGCTGGTTGCCCCACGGTGGGCGCCAACTGTCGTGGTGGTGTCACGGCAGATGCCATGGGATGGCTAAAGATGTGGGGACGAAGGACGCTGGAGGTGCTCGGGGAGGGATCGCGCGACGAGTAGCCGCGTGAGGTACGGAGTAAACACTGCAAACAACACGATCTACCCAGGTTCAGGGCCCTCGTGAGGAGGTAAAACCCCTACTCCTGCCTTTCTTTGTGTATTTTGGTATCTCACCGAGTAGCCACAGTACAGGGTTCTTGCTACCGAGTAGCCACTCTCCTCTAGATGATGAACTAGGTCAAGAACTAGGGTTCCAGTATGCGATCTAGGTCAAGATGTGTTCGATCCTCACGCAGGAGGCGGCGGGGCACCTTATATACATGGTGCCCAGTCGGATACGTCCAAACATGGACAAGTGTCGACATAGTGTGCACATCGTCCTTCTTCCGGGTTCCCGCTGACAGCTTTGGTTCCTAACCTTGACTGCATCTGGAAAGTCGTTGGGCAAAACAAGGGGACAGACTGGTATCACTGTACCTAAGCACAGAGTAGGCCCCCCTTATCCTGCCACGGCCTGCTTCCATGCTGTCACTGTCAGGCAGGCCGGTCCCAGATGAACAGTAGTTCGAATGCTGGCAAGTACGGACCCAGGATACGCGGGATCCTGTGTCAGAACGGCTCCTTTGACTTTCTGGCCCGAGTAGGTTCCCGCCAATTGTTCCCGCCAATTGTACTCGGGCCAACTCTTCTACTCGAATGTAGAGAACTTGAATGATTCTTCCTTCTGGTCATCTTGAGGTGAGACCGAGTAGCAGCCGACCGGGTAGCGAGTACCGGGTAGTCGGCTACTCGACCAAACCTCTCTTCTGTAAGACGCCTTTACCACTTGCCTTTACCCTACTCGGGGGTAACCCCCCGACAATAACCTTATGAGAATATAAGGTACACTTCATAGTTGTTATAAATGCAAAAATAAATTAGTGTAAATTATTACAATAATAAAGGGTTTGTTGCATAATCACAAAAATAATCAACTTGGTGTTAATAAGGTGGCATAGTGGGATGGAAGAAATTCCATGATTAAACTTGGAGGTAATTCCAAGGTTTAACACTATGATAGAATTTATAACAAAATCGCTAAGATGGTATACACTTTGGCAGTGTAAAGATTAAATGATTGATCTAAATTCTTCACAAAATTTGACGGGGTACTTTATAAAAAAACATCAATGTTGTGAAAACATATTGTCTTCCTAGTTAAAGCACCAAACATTTAAACCACAAGGATCATTTGTGATCAAAGGGAGAAGTGATTCACCAAGATATGAAAATTACATGGACCTGAACTTTCAGATCCAAGGACATATTCTACACCACAATCAACACCGTAATGCCATTGGGTGTTGGGCTAAGGAACCAGATTGTTGTTTATTGTGCCAGTGGGAGACTGTTGGATGTATGCCCAAGAGACAATAAAATACATTAGTTTCAAAATTAATGTATTACGTTTTTATGTTATAACTGCTATGGTCACTGAATATGAGATTCCCAGGAAAACCCACACTCACGTGTAGAAACATAAACAGACCGTTATGACCCTTTCTCATGTCTCACAAACAAACTCGGTAATATTAGATGATCATGTTTTCCTAGTCATGGACATTTGTTGTGTGAATATTAATGGGAGCACAATGTTGTTTAAAAATTGTGGCTAGGTAGACCCAAGTAGTTGAGATACTATGAGATTAGTTTTACTAAATAGTATCATCACAAATTGGTCGTTTTGTTTGCTTCCATAGACCACAAGAATATTCAATGATGTTTACCGTAAGGATCATTTTGGTATAGTCAAGTATCACACCGTAAATTGGGTGATAAAAAAGGCTAACACTAGGTGGTCAAAAAATTATTCATTCATTTTGATAGTTCATGATTGGGAATTACTCCTCTAGTTAATAAAGAGATACATCCAGGATCCACTCGGTGAAATAGTATCTCTAAATAAGTTTGTGCAGACAAGGACATGACACTAGTCATGGGGATACTATGTCACGATAACGAGTAAAAGGAATCATACCAGATATCAGGAATAACGTGATAAGGTTACTAAAGAGTTTAATCACGGTCTTACCATGTATCTCGTCTTGACGTATTGATTGGTATCCCGAAGTAATAGGAACTTACTTAACAACCAACATGTTAGTTTTCTTTATATAACTTGAAGGAATCAATATGGACGTACATGGTCCAAATGTTTATTATTGATTAGGAAAATGGTTTTCCAATCATGTCTACTAGTTATTGACCCTATAGGGGTCACACACTTAAGGCGTAAAAGTCTGTTGTTTGCATTGGATGGTCCGCAGGAGAGTAGGGTATCATTCGGGTAATTCCGACGTGATAGAATAAATATTCAAGAGAGATTATGGAGGGCATGATATGTCCAGGGATGTTGGAAATATGTTTCTAACATCAATATGTAATGGTGATGTCATTACGATATCACAGAAATAACTCCGGTGTCAATCAGAGTCGTTTCGGGAAAGTTACTGATACGTCCAAAACGTATCTCCTTTTCTGAACACTTTTCTTATTGTTTTCCTCTAAATTTGTGAGTTTTGAATACCACTAACACGGACTAACACTGTTTTCAGTAGAATTACTCTGGTGTCTCGTTTTTGTGCAGAAAAATCAACTTTCAGGAAGATGCCCAAAAAAGACCCCATTGGTCTTAAAACACCGGAAGACCCCGGGAGCCATAAGGGGGCCAGGAAAGGGGCCAGGAGGGGGCCACACCACCCCCCGGCGCCCCCCTTGGCTGCGCCGCGTAGTGGTGTGGGCCACCCCGGGACCCCCTCGGACTCCCCTTTTGACTAAATATTGCCGTCAACCCTAAAACTCGAGGGGGTTCGTCATATTCCACAAAAACACAACAGAGCGCCGCTGCCACCCCGAACCTCGATTCGGGGATCAGAAGTTCCTGTTCTGGCTCACTGCCGGGACGGGGATTCGAAGGAGTTCATCGCCATCGACACCGCCACCTCTTCTCCATCAACCATCCATGATTCCCCCGTCCATGTATGAGTAAACACCGCTGTAGGCTGAGAGGGGTGGAAGGGATTGGATGAGATTGATCATGTAATAATGCCAGATTGTTAGGGCAGAGTGCCTAGTATCCATTGTTAGTGTTTTCAACCGTTGTTCCAACTTGTTATGCTTAATGCTTGTCACTAGGGCCCGAGTGCCATGATTTCAAATCTGAACATGTTATTGTTTCATGAGTATAATGTACTTTCTTGATCATTTCTACAAGTTGTTTTACACACATATTTTCCCGTAACCTGAGACCCCAAAGTGACATAAATTGGGACAACCGGAGGGGATGGTTGTGATGTTAGGATCACATGTGTTCACGGAGTGTTAATGCTTTGCTCCGGTGCTTTATTAAAAGGAGCACCTTAATTACCAGTAGTTTCCTCAGAGGCCCCCTTGCCACGGGCTGGTAGGACAAAAGATGTTGTGCAAGTTTCTCATTGCGAGCACGTATGACTATATTGGAACACATGCCTATGGTTTTCCTACATGTTTGATGCTTTATTATTATTATCTGCAATGCCCACGTTATTATTATTACATGATCTATGTTATCCATGCAACGCCCGTCCATCCATTCCCTCTATGCCTACGGTACTTCCATCCTCCTGTTTTTTGCGATTGCTACTGTTGTTACTATTTTACTACTGCTGTTATTTTATTTCTACTGCTGCTATAAAACTGTTACGAGTGATAAATTGTTGCGAGCAAGTCTACTTTCAGGTGCAGCTGAATTGACAACTCAGTTGTTGAGGCATATAAATATTCTTTGGCTCCCCTTGTGTCGAATCAATAAATTTGGGTTTTACTTCCCTCGAAGACTGTTGTGATCCCCTATACTTGTGGGTCATCAAGACTATTTTCTGGCGCCGTTGCCGGGGAGCATAGCTTTATTTATTTGCTCACTTGATCGTGATATTGTTTGTTGCAAGCCATTCATCATGGGCAAGACTCGTGATGGAAAAGTCCCTATATTACCATCCACTACAAGAAGAGGTACAACTATGAACACCTCTATTGCTCTTGATTCACCGTCTGTTATGAGTAAGCTTCCTACTCCACCACATTCTACACATACTATTATTTCTGATGAGTCTGAGAATGCTTCCGATACTTTTGATGATGCTTCTACTGTGCTTGATGATACTGGTTCTCTAAGTCCTTTCCTAGATGCTACTATTGCTAGATCCAAACAAATTAAAAATGCTGAAATTTCTGTTGAAAATATTGGTACACCTGTTAATTCAAATGAGCTTATTGATGATCTTGATGAAACCTATATTGAACTGAGTGATGATTTTATTGAAGAAACTCGTGCTACTACTGGAGCAAGTGCTATTAAGAGTCTTCCTGCAAGACATGCTGTGAAATATAAATCTTCTCTTGCTGCTAAGTTTGCCACCTCTCCCATACACATATTAGACAAAGATTATGATTTCTCTTTAGATTTATCTTATATATCTATTGTTGAGAAGGAACCTTTTTGTGGAACTGAAAGTAAAAGTGCTATGGAACACATGACTGAGCTTTCATCTATGAGTAATTTTATTTTTCTTATGATACTAAGCTGCGTACTTATTTTGTTACCAAGATCTTCCCTCTCTCATTAAAAGATGAAGCTAAATTTTGGTTTAGCAATCTGTCACCTGGGTGTATTACTGATCCTATGGATTTGGTTAATGCTGTTGTGCAGGACATCTTTAACTATAAGCAAACTGAAGGAGAAAAATAGCCTGGACCTTGGACAAGGTTTTGTTCTTTGATAAGAGCTTGCCCTGGTTACCCTCTACCTAAAAATGAGCTCCTAGATATATTTTATAATGGACTAGCTGTTGAATCTAGGACACACCTGGATAGTTGTGATGGTTGTGATTTCAGGAAAAGAACTCCAGAAGAAGTTGAGGAATTAATGGCTAAAATAGCCAAAAATATTGATGATTGGAATATACCTGAGCGTACACCTACGCCAGAGCCAACAGCAATACCAACACCCAAGAAGAGAGGGATAATTGAATTGAATGATGAAGTGATGAAGGAAGCCAAGAAATCTCTTAAAGAGAGGGGTATTAAATCTGAAGATGTGAAGAATTTACCTCCTATAGAAAAATTATGTAAGCCTATTCCTCATCCATCAACTGTTGAGGTACACTCTATCCAATACTTTGGTAATAGAGATATTCCTTATTCTAAACCACCTGATCAATGCTTAGATAAATTTGATAATATGTTGTTAAGCAAGACAACATTAATAGGAGAGTGCAAAATCAACTTATGGAAAACTCTAGAGCTATTGATAATTTGCATGCAATTATTGAAAGAACGTCTAATGATGTTAAAATTCTTGTTAAACATTTTCAAATGGTTCAAACTCAAATTGATCAACTTACTAAAGTGCAAAAAGAGATGCTAGCTAATTCTTATAGAGATAAACATGTTTGTGAAATAATTACTAGAAGTGGTGTTTCTACTTAGGACCCCTTGTATCCTGAAGGACATCCTAAAATAATTGAACAAGATTCTCAGCAACCTAAAAACAATAGTTCCTCTTCTAAGAAAAAGAAGAAGAGACATAAAAATATTGAAGAATCTCCTGAACCTACTAAAGATCCTAATAGTATATCTATTTCTCATGCTGAAACTGAAAGTGGTAATGATAAAAGTGGTGCTTCTGATAAAAAAGAACCTGTAGCTGAACCTGCAAAGCAAATTAAAACTGCTAAGTATACTAAGGAGGATTTCATTGCCAATAAACATGGTAAAGAAAGAGAGACTTGGGTACAAAAAGCGATGCCTTTTCCTAGTAAGAAACACAAATCAAAGGAGGAAGAACATTATAACAAGTTTTGTGAATGGGTGAAACCTTTGCTCTTGCAAATTCCTTTGACTGATGCTATTAAACTGCCTCCTTATTCTAAATATATGAAAGATATTGTCTCCAACAAAAGGAAAGTTCCTAATGAGGAAATTTACACTATGATTGCTAATTACTCTTTCAATGGCAAGGTTCCAAAGAAGCTTGGAGATTATGGTATTCCTACTATCCCTTGTTATATTAAAAGTAATTATGTTAGACCTGCTTTATGTGACTTGGGAGCTGGAGTCAGTGTTATGCCTTTCTCTCTTTATAAGAGGATCTCTCTTGAAAAATTGATACACACTGACATATCTTTGCAAATGGCGGATAAATCTACTGCTATTCCTGTTGGTATTTGTGAGAATGTTCCTGTGCAAGGTGCTACTAATTGTTTGATATTAACTGATTTTGTTGTGTTGGAAATGCCTGAAGATGATAATATGTCTATTATTCTTGGGTGACCTTTTCTTAATACTGCAGGGGCTCTTATTGATTGTAATCAAGGAAAAGTAACTTATAATTTTAATGATAAAGATCATATTGTTTATTTTCCCAAGAAGATTGATAGAAGATATGGTTTAAATTCAATTGAAAATATTGAGACCATCAAGATTGTAGAATTTTATTATCCCATTCCAGTACCACTAAAATAATATGAAATTGTTATGATTGGGACTATGTCTATCAAGGTTGAGGTAACATAATTAATTAGTGATTAGCAAAGTTTTTCTTCATATCAAAATTATTTTGGTGACAAGACTTGATCACCCTTGTTAACAAAATGATTTTAAATGAAGAGGACAATGTTCTAGTTTTGGTTTTGTTTTCCACCTTTTAACTTTTGTTTTTCTGGTTTATTAATTATTAAAATTCTGGAAATACCTCAAAAATAAATTTCTTCGAAAAATTCCAAAAAAATTATAATAAATTTTTACGTAAAAAATGAGGCAGAGAGCCCCCTAGGAGACCCAAGGGGGACCCACCAGTTAGGCACACCATGGGGTGGCGCGACCTGTCCCTGGTGGCGCCAGCACATGGTGTGGGGCCCCCTGGCCCCCCACTAACTCTCTCCCCTGCCAAAGTCTTCTCTCTCACCTACCAAAGTCAACACATTTCCTGGAACTCGAGTTCTTGTTGTTCTTCCTCAAAAAATTTCAATCTCTTTGCTCAGACCATCTTTTGTGCTAAAATCTGGTGCATTTGCTCTCCGCTATGTGACTCCTCTGATGATCCCAGTAGAATTTTATTTGGTGAAGTATTTCTTGAGTATTTTGGTACTATAGGTGACAGCTTATATGAGTTTGCATGCTTGATTTGAGTAGAAATAATGTAGTTTTGATGTATGTTTAGTTTTCATATAAGTCCCTATGGTAGTTTCCACCTTATAGTTGCTTAGAATTAATTTTTGTAGTGATTGTTGAAAATTTTCAGAGATGGAGCACAATGTTCATCAACTAAACCGGCATGAGCTAGAGTTGCATGAGGTCATGCCCGTGCACCGCGAAGAGAGAGTGTTCCTATCAATTTATCCGTGTCAAGAATTCACGAGGATTATGGGAATTTCACAGGATTTCAACACTCTTGTGCATAATGCAGGCTTGGAACATTTCATTGAGGATGAACCTATCCAACATGTCAAACTAACTATGTGTGTGGTGCAGGATTTTTGTTTAAAATGGTCCTCAACTAACCCAGTGGTCCACTATAAAATTTACAATAAAGTTGTAAACCTACCTTTCAGTGGTTTTTGTACAGCTATCAAGGTACCAAAGTGGGGTTCTTATGAGAAGATAAGAGGGCATCCTAAACCATTTGTGGAATTATATGAGGAGATTTGCCAAGGCAGAAGCTTCACAGGCGGGAGTGGTAAAATTCGAGAAATCCAACTCCCTAGCATTCGATACTTTGCCTATTTTATTTCTAAATGTGTGTTAGCTAGAAAAACTGCCAACAAGCTATCTGTCTATGATTTGGCATTTATTGCAGCTGCCTTAAGATGTGATAGGACTTATAACTTTGGTGCTTTAATTGCTTACCATCTCTCGCTTAACCGTGAGAAGGGCGGCATTTGTGGAGGTCTTATTGCCTCGCGCTTGCTAGCTTTGCATGGTTTGGAGCCACACCCTCTAGACCTGCAGTTTCCTATAGAGAGGCTTGATCTTGTTTCCATGGTTCAACATAAGTTTCTTTCTACCCATGCTCACTTGCACAACTTATCTTTTGAAATAACTTTCTCCAAACAATCCAGGTGGAGAGTTACTAAAACTGTTAGGAAAGTACTTTTGCCTGCACCTCTTTTGTTTAATCTAAATATCATGCAAGGATGGATGCTTTCTGAGAGTGAGCTGGACACATACCTTGTGCATCACCCCTAGAAAGGGGAGGATGCCGGAGAAGGGGACGATGGTGATTTCCTCCAGCCCTACGACGCCACGGGGATCCCATACCAGCACCCCGGTTATGATTATGCGTCCGCTTCTTTATCTTCCTCTTGGGCGCCCGAGTACGAACACGCGAGGGACAAACCACCACAATGGGGATATTTCCAGCGCCATGATTGATATCCACTTAGGCCAAAAGCCTAAGCTTGGGGGGAGGTATACCGACATCACACTCATTTATATATCATGTTCGGTCGGTTCATTGTATATCCATGTTTTCGTTTCTTTCGTTTGCTTTCTCTTTCTTTCGTTTCTCTTTCTTTTATTGTTTTGTTCTTGTTTTCCAAAACACAAAAAGACCAAAAATATTTCTGTTTTTTATCTTTGTTTGCTTCTTTAGTTTCTTTTGTTGATTTGCTTTCTTTTCTCGTTTTGGTTTAGTATTCAAAAATCCAAAAATATTTTGCTTTGTTTGCTTGCTTCTTTCTGTTTGTGTTTTAAATCGAAAACCCAAAAAAAATTTTGTTCTTCTTTGGTTTTGTAAAGTTTGTTGCAGAGTTCATCGGACTTCCGTATCTCCATTGGAGCTTGATTATCATTCTATATTATTCAATCCAAAAGTGAAGAGCAGTAATGATGATTTACGAAAATCCGACTTGTGGTGAGAGGCTGGTATGAACTCTATTTGTTTTATTTTTGTACATATACTCATCATGTGAACATGCTTAGTTTGTTCATGTAAGGTATATGTTATTTAATTGATGCTTACTAGTTCGTGCTCTCACGTGTTAGTTCCAACTTATTAATCTAAGATAGCACGTCGTATGAATGTTTGCTTGCATTCTTTTGTTCATAGAAGGGTATGACACTGTGGTATCTCCCTCTGATTGTTTCGCTTGAATCGATTTGGCACATTCTCATGCATGCTATGACCGAAAACAAAAGGTCGCTTAAGCCTCGATGATTTATTTTTCCTCGGAGTATTTGTATCATTTTTATGCCCCTGTTAATTTTGTTTTGTCGCAAGCATGATTATGATAGTTATTGCTCTCTTGATTGTCTCTCCCCGTCTATTGCTAGCCTTCACCTGTACTGAGTATGAGCTCTACTCGTGCATCCAACTCCCAAAAACTAAAGTGTGCCAAATGTGTCCACCATACCTACCTATTTATGTGGTATTTAACTGCCACTCCAAGTAAATTTCTCGTGGGCTACCTTTAAAACCTGCTAAAACTTATTCCTGTTTTGTGCCCCTGTTTTAGCTCATGAGGACGTAAATAGAGAATCTTTATCTCACTTGTTTATTGGATTTCACACCCTGGACTAGTGGCTTCATCCGCTTATCCAATGATAGAAGAGACGACAGCGGGGTGCCCAGCCCGAAATTAATACAAAAAATTCTCTTCACTCTTTTTGCCCCTGATTTATCAGTCAAAGAATAATTGTGTAACCAAAAGAGAAAGAGGGATGACCTTCTACCCATATGTGTCCTTCTACGGGAGCCTCTCTTGTGAAGTCTAGTTGGCTTGTGACGTACTATATTGCCTGTTTACCATTCGTTGACATAATCATACACCTCTCTCAAAAAATGTTTTCAATACCTCTGTTTAATAAAATAAAAAGTTCTAGCACATGAGTCAATCCGTGCTTCCCTCTGCGAAGGGCCCTTCTGTTATTTTTATGTTGAATCTTCACCTTATCGCTTTATGCAACTTCTTGAGAGCATGACTGTTATTCTTAGTGTAATGTGCCTGTCCCAAAACACATTTGATACTGGTATAACTTTGATGCTTGTATCTTTGATATCTATATTTCTAGTCTTCATTTCAACTTCAGAGGTGTCCTGGCATTATATTTTGCTCCACTATTAGGGGCAAGCGAGTACACTTAATCATACCCTATTATGAGCATTGCAATCTTGTCGATCGAAGTACTTCATGTTGTCTATTATTAGTTTGTTGGAAGATTTTCATGATTTGCATAATTGTTGGGAGACTTTTATTTTCCATATATCTTATTATGAATTGCCTCAGCATTTGTTTATGTAGTGACTATATTTACATCAGATGAAACAACTGTGTTTGTAAAAGTCTTTTATCGCACTCAGTTGTCACTGAATTGCTTAAGGACAAGCAATAAGCTAAGCTTGGGCGGAGTTGATACGTTCAAAACGTATCTCCTTTTTCGAACACTTTTCTTATTGTTTTCCTCTAAACTTGTGAGTTTTGGATACCACTAACACGGACTAACGCCGTTTTTAGCAGAATTATTCTGGTGTCTAGTTTTTGTGCAGAAAAATGAACTTTCGGGAAAATGCCCCGAAAAGACCCCATTGGTCTTACAACACCGGAAGACCCCGGGAGCCAGGAGAGAGGCCAGGAAGGGGCCACACCACCCCTTGGCGCGCCCCCCTTTGGCCGCGACGCCTAGTGGTGTGGGCCACCCCGGGACCCCCTCGGACTCCCCTTTTGACTACATATTGCCTTCAACTCTAAAACACGAGGGGGTTCGTCATATTCCACAGAAACACAGCAGAGCGCCGCCGCCACCCCAAACCTCGATTCGGGGATCAGAAGTTTCTGTTCTAGCGCCCTGCCGGGGCGGGGATTCGAAGGAGATCATCTCCATCGACACCGCCACCTCTTCTCCATCAGCCATCCATGATTCTCCCGTCCACGTGTGAGTAAACACCGTTGTAGGCTGAGAGCAATGGAAGGGATTTGATGAGATTGATCATGTAATAATGCCAGATTGTTAGGTAATAGTGCCTAGTATCCATTGTTAGTGTTTCTACCGTTGTTCCAACTTGTTATGCTTAATGCTTTTCACTAGGACCCGAGTGCCATGATTTCAGATCTGAACATGTTATTGTTTCATGAGTATAATGTTGTTTCTTGATCATATCTGCAAGTTTTTTGATACGTCTCCAACGTATCTATAATTTCTGATGCTCCGTGATAATATTATGGCAATTGCTACATGTTTTCTCCCTTCTTTATGTCATTTTTACACGTTTTCCGTACTAACCTATTGACAAGATGCCACAGCCAGTTCCCTGTTTTCTGTTGTTTTAGTTTCAGAAAAGTTGTTCTGGAAATATTCTCGGAATTGGAAAGTTCGAAGCCTGGAAGTCCTATTTTCCCCGGAAGCATCCAGAAGACCGAAGAGGAGTCGAAGAGGGGCACCAGGGGGGCCACACCATGGGGAGGCACGCCCGCCTTGGCCGCGCCAGGGGGTGGTGTAGGCCCCCTAGGGATCCACCGCCTCTGCCCTTTCGCCTATTTAATCCCCCCGGATGGAAAACCCTAGATACCTGATCAAATATCCCAGAAACGTTTCACAGCTGCCGTCATCATCAACCCTAGACCAGGGGGGTTCTAAAGCTGTCTCCGGCACCCTGCCAGAGAGGAAATCATCACCGGAGGCCTCTAAATCACCATGCCTGCCTCTGGAGTGATGTGTGAGTAGTTCATCCTTGGACTACGGGTCCATATCAGTAGCTAGATGGTTGTCTTCTCCTCCTATGCCTCCATGTTTAGATCTTGTGAGCTGCCTAACATGATCGAGATAGTTCTTATGTAACTCTATGTGTTGTGTTTGGTGGGATCCGATGAATATTGAACTTATGCCAAATTGATTATATTCTTGTATTGCTTATGTTATTTGTGATCTTGCATGCTTTACGTTGCTAGTGGTGCTCTGGCCAAGTAGTTGCTAGTGACTCCAAGAGGGAGTATTTATGCTTGGTAGTGAGTTCATGTCTCCTTTTCGCTTGTGCTCGAGTGACAGAAACGTGACGGGGGAGGATGTGTTGTTGCCACTAGGGAGAAAACTGCGGTGTGAGTGCCCGCGTGCACAATCATTTCTTACATTACACACATTGTTTAATGCAATTATCTGTTGATTGTAACTTAATACCTAAGGGAGTTCGGATGATAACCTGAGGGTGGATTATTAGTCATAGATGGAGTTGGGTTACGGTCTATGTATATTGTTGTAATGCCCGCACTAAATATCATAGTAGTCATCATGTCATGGATGTGCACTACGGTGCAACCTTTATTTGTCAATTGCCTAGCTGTAATTTGTTCACCCAGCATGCTATCTTTTATGGAGAGACACCACTAGTGAACCTATGAACCCCGGTCCATTTTCCTACACTGTTAAACAAACCACTACAATTTCCTGCTTTCTTTACTTACTGCAAGCATACACCATTTTCTACACTATACGTCTAATCTTTGTTTTCAGCAAGACCGGTGAGATTTACAACCTCACTGTACCACTGGGACAAAGTATATTGGTTGTGTTATGTGCAGGTTCCACGTTGTTGCTGACACCGGTGAAGCGCCATCACCACCGTCAGTGGCATCAACCTTCCAAAGATCCTCTTTCTCCTACTAGATTGATAACCTTGGTTCTTAAATGAGGGAAATTCCTACACTGCACTCATCACACCCTCCTCTTGGGGTTCCCAACACGTAGCATCATTGTTTTACACACATTGTTGTCCAGAACTCGAGGCCCCAAAGTGACAGAAATTGGGACAATCGGAGGGGATGGTTGTGATGTGAGGATCACATGTGTTCACGGATTGTTAATGCTTTGCTCTGGTGCTTTATTAAAAGGAGCACCTTAATTACCAGTAATTTCCCTAGAGGCCCCGCTGCCACGGGCTAGTAGGACAAAAGATGTTGTGCAAGTGTCTCATTGCGAGCACGTATGACTATATTGGAACACATGTCTATGGTTTGCCTACATGTTTGATGATTATTTATTATTATCTGCAATGCCCACGCTATTAATATTCCATGACCTATGTTATCCATGCAACGCCCGTCCATCCATTCCCTCTATGCCTACGGTACTTTCATCCTGCTGTTTTCCGCGATTGCTACTGCTGTTACTAATTTACTATTGTTGTTATTTTTATTTCTATTGCTGCTATAAAACGGTTACCACTGATAAATTGTTGCGAGCAAGTCTACTTTCAGGTGCAGCTGAATTGACAACTCAGTTGTTAAGGCATATAAATATTCTTTGGCTCCCCTTGTGTCGAATCAATAAATTTGGGTTATACTTCCCTCGAAGACTGTTGCGATCCCCTATACTTGTGGGTCATCAGTTACCATAAGAGAGAAATAATGCCAGTTTAAGACAGAATGTTATATGAGATATTCCGTTGGATATGAGATTTATCAAGGTGTCATAAATATGTTTCTCACATTGTTAGATAAGGTCTATGATTTTCTATATAGGGGTAAAGGTGTTCCAGAAGAGTTTCGGAGGACTTGCCATATAAGGGGCAGTGCCGAGGGGGCAGATGTCCTCCAGTGGGAAAACCCTAATTTTAGGGGATGCCAGTGGGACCCATGGTGTTGAGACATCGTAGTAGAGTTCATAGACGGGGGTGCCATGAGCCTACTGGTAGAACCGCGGGGGACTTGATAACACAACAAACAAGAACACCGAGTTTTACCCAGGTTCGGTACGACGCAAATAGGCGGCGTTCCTACTCCCGCGATCTCACTAAATCAGGGATGAAGCCTTAAGTATACAAAGTACAATGTGAGTATGGTTTCGCTAACTCAGCGAGGATCAACTTTTCGGTGAGTTGGCTTGTAGCTAATTGTCTGTGTTGTTCTTTACTACCGTCCGACTTTATATAGATAGCCGGGTTAGGGCTTACAGAAAGGAAACCTAGAAGCCTACGGAAAGTATCTAACTTGGAAACTAAGGAATCCGTCTTCTCCTCCAAGCCGCACCACTTTGGGTCGTGGTCCGGATTCATCTAGAATCCGTCTTCCTGCGCGTCAGCTTACTGGGCCGCCCAATGGACCTTAATTTATTACCTGCGGGCCACCCTGATAATCCGGCCTTTGGCCAATGTTAGACATACCCCTGGTTGGCATATATCTGACAGTAGCCCCCAAGAAGGATTAAGACTTCATTTTGCCGTTCCTCGTGGATTTGTATTCTTTTTATGAATGCCAACAACCTGTCTTGATTCTTCTTTCATCAAAAGTTCTCAATGCTAAACTCGGATTTGCTGAAATCCGCCTTTTCTCCTACGAGCCTTCGTGGAGAAGGAACCTCATGACGTCAGCGATGAAATCCTGCCGATGTCACGGACGTTTGGGTTCAGTCAAAGCCTGAAACCGTATCCTCTGATAGATTACCGTGCGAGAAATGAGGAGATAGCAATAATCACCCCATCCCCTCGTTTCCCGGATTTTCGGGAGTAACACGTGTCAATCATCCAATGGCTAAAAGAGCCGTTGGAGCTAATCTCCGCGCACCCTGGCTATAAATAGTCGTCAGGAGCAATACCATGAAAACGTATGTTACTATGATTGAGCTGGGTCTCGGAGATGTGCAGCTGCTTCAATGTACTTAAGTACATGATATTGATACTAAATCCTCCATCCATCAGCACTCTTTTGAGCCTAGTGTTTTGAACAATAGGGCTTACGACCAAAGCATGTGTGCCGGGTTCTGGGATGTTTCCGGGATGATCAGACTCATCCCAAGTAATTGGCGTATTTGAATACTTCAAGTACTTTGGGGTTGGAGGTACAACCGAGTTGATTTCTCGAATTATTATTTTCGCCTGTTTTGCTGAGGGTGTTGCCAGGAAAGTTAGGTTACATTCTCCTTCAACTCTCAGGAATTTTGGTTGACCTTTCCGCTGTTGTTCCTGGATTTATCATCAGTCTCTGATTCACTTTCTTCTTTTTCAGCTTCTGGCTTTTGCTTGTTGAACTTCCTTTTGGAATTCTTTCCTTTGTTCCTGGATCCTGCAGTACTTTTCATGTGTTTGTTGAGGCGGCACTGCGCATTGGTGTGGGTAGGCTTCCAAAATTGCGAATGGTGGACACAGTTTTCCGACATAATCTTTTCCCCCTCTTCTTTAGAATAGGAGGTCGGTTCTGTGTTTTTTCCTTTCCATCTGCTGCCATTATCCTTTCGAAAGTTTAAGTTTACTTCCTTGGGTTTTGGCTGTGCTTCTGGAGTAGCCTTCTTTTCAGAACAAGACGCCTTTTTGGCCTGGGCCATAGCATCAATATTTCCACCTCTCGCTCTGATATCATCTTCAGCCGCTGCGTGCTCATTGGCGATGGTAAGCATAGATCCAAGGTCTTTGTGCTCTTTCGAACCAACCATGAATGGAATGAGACCGGTTTGAGGGCGTTGATAAAAGAACGCATTGCTTGTACATCACTTACTCCAGAGCAACTATTCTTTATTGCAGATTGCAGTCCATCTTGAGATAAAATTGACATATGACTCATCCTCATATTGCACGCAACGGTTCAGCTGGTTGATACTCTTAGGGCGTTTGCACGTACCCCGGAAGTGCTAAGTGAATACTCTAGCCATATGTTCCAAGTTGTCTACTGTTCTTGACGGTGGCCCATTTATCCAATCTCTGGCTCCATCCAATAGCTTTAGGGTAAGAAACTTTACATCCTCTAAATCTGTCCCTTTGTTAATCTGGACGACAGTATAGTAATCAGAAAGTCATGTATCCAGGTTAGTACTTCCGGTATACTTTTGATAAGTTGGGCCAACTTTGGCGAAGCCAGAGTGTAGACTGATTCTTCGGATCCTGTCAGTGAAACACTTAGGTCCGAAGTATAGACCGTCTCTTTCTGCCTTATCGACGTGTGCGGAATATCTTCCAACTGAATGGACAAAAGGAGATCTGCTCCGTTCTGGTCCATTTTTGCGCGAGTGCACTCTTCTGGGATTATCCCTATTTCTTCCGTCATCGTGTCCTTTGGAATAAGGTGGAGTTCTACTCCTTGGCCTTTCTTTGTCCCTAGAAGGAGTATGGGATCTCTCACGCCTATGAGGATTGGCATATCTTCCTGCTTTATCAGCTAGGCGCCTCGGAGGCGGCATTACTTTTCCATCTTTTCGGTTTTGCTCCGCCCATTCTTTGTAATCACGGGGATTATTTCTTCCTTTCGAAAGATGGGATCCTGTTCTGGATGTTGCGTCCTTGTTATCCGGGATTTTCATGTCCTTCTTAGGATCTCCTTTCTTTTCCTTAGAATCGCCTGAATCTCCATGTTCACCAGGTTCAGGTGCTCCAGCGGCACATGTGGCAGTTTTGCATAGATTTGAGTCATCATGTAACTTACCGGATCTTGCCTGACCTTGCTGTTGCTGCTGTAATGCTTTTCCTAGGAAAGCACACACTCCCTGAATTTTCCGTCATTGGAGTACAAATCGTCGTTAAGGATGGCGAACGCGGCTTCCGCGTTTTCAGCTGCGGTTTTGTAGATACGTTCGCCCTTGGCATTAGTGCTATTAACCTGCCTTTGCCAATAAGGGTTTTCAAACTTCTTTCTTGCTGGCAGTTCATCCGGTTTTGAAATTTCGGGTAACGACGTAGGTTTAATTCCAGATCTATTCCTTCTCTCGTACTCCTCTATTTCTTCCTGCTACAATTTAATTTCAGCCTGGGTTTTTATGAGGTTTTCCCTAGTTCGGAATAGATGTTGCTGCTGTCGTTGTATAGCTTGTCTACTGGCTTCCAGCACTTTCGGGGTCTCGTCTCGTGCCACCGGGGTTTGAATTAAATCAATTTCCTCCTGTTCCGACATTTGGGGAACATGGATTTCAGATTTTTTTTTCTTCTGTGCAGGTTTGACTCGGGTGCTTCGTCCTGCTTCCAGGTTTTGGTTGGCAATGTCTGCCAAATTTTCTATCTTTTTCTTCTGGAGCTTAGATTGGAGTTTCCTAGCAGATTTCTTTTTCTTCTTGGAAGGAGGAGGTTTCTTGCTAGGTTCTTCCTTCGTCAGTTCTCTGACATCAGGGTAAGTTGGACTGGCTTCACCTTCCTCTTCTTCCTCATCTGGCGGAGGTGTTTTGGGATCTTCATCTTCCTCGGCATCCGAGTTTTCAGTCGGTTTTTCCATAAGTACTTCATGAAAGCTCCCTTGCATAGATTTGACCTTTCTTTGAAAGCGTCTTCTTTGAAATCTATGTCTTCAGATCCGACTTCTTACTCTAACCTTGCTTCTATAGAAGCTAAAATAGAGTCGGCTTCCGAGTTTGTCGTCTGGTCGACGGATGTCGGATCTTCCACTTTTCCCGTGGGATCATGGTTTTCTGCCTTTTCCACGGGATTTTCGTCTTCCGTGTTTTCAGCAATCTCAGGCTGCACCATACCAATAAAGTGGGATCTTATTGCAGGCATCTCCGAGGAGGCAGCAAATCCATATGTATTTTGGCGGCATGCAAGTATGGAAGCTTGATCTGCTCCTATGTATGAATAGGGAAAATCTGAGCAGAATCCGGCATTGAAGCCTTCGTCTATTGGGCATAGGGCGGCTGGAATAAAATTACTTCCACCACGGAATCCCATAGCTTCTGTTGTTAAACCGATAAAAAATATTAGTAGATCCAATTGGTAAAACGCAGGCACTTACCAGATGATTCCGTGCCGACATATACGATCCATTATCGAGGAAGCGTCCGACGTTTCCGTCGAATTGCAGGCTTCCGACAGTAATCTAGCTGCCGATTCCGCCGAGTATTCCCGCTCAAAACGTGACTCCTGACGCCGCCAACCCCATGGTGGGCGCCAACTGTCAAGACATCGAAGTAGATTTCATAGACGGGGGTGCCATGAGCCTACTGGTAGAACCGCAGGGGGACGTGATAACACAACAAACAGGAACACCGAGTTTTACCCAGGTTCGGTACGACACAACTAGGCGGCATTCCTACTCCCGCAATCTCACTAAATCGGGGCTGAAGCCTGAATTATATAAAGTACAATGTGAGTATGGTTTCGTTAACTCGGCGAGGATCAACTTCTCAGCGAGTTGGCTTCTAGATAATTGTCTGTGTTGTTCTTTACTCCCGTACGGCTTTATATAGATAGCCGGGTTAGGGCTTATAGAAAGAAAACCTAGAAGCCTACGGAGATTATCTAACTTGGAAAGTAAGGAATCCGTCTTATCCTCCAAGTCGCACCACTTTGGGTCGTGGTCCGGGTTCTTCTAGAATCCGGCTTCCTGCGCGTCAGTTTACTGGGCCGCCCAATGGACCTTAATTCGTTACATGCGGGCCACCCTGATAATCCGGCCTTTGGCCAATGTGAGACATACCCCTGGTGGGAATATATCCGACACATGGCCTCACAATGTGCACTAGATTTCCCTGGGAATTTTCCCTAATTTATTTGAGAAATAAATGAGGAGGAAAAGTGGGAGAAATAAAAAGGAAAAAGGGGTAGGGGATTATACTCCATATGGGAGTCCAATGCGAAATTCTCTAGGAGGATTGGTGCGGCCAAGGGAGAGGAGGGGAAACCGACCTCCTCCCTGGTCCCACTATATAATTCCACCCCCTCACTCATTGTTGAGACACACAATTGGCCTTCGCGCAATTCTCGCTCTCTCTGGATTAGAGATCTAATTAGAGACCCTATAATTAAATTACAACATCTAATTAGAACCTCTATAATTGGATTAGAGGGTCTATTTAGAACATCTATACTTAATTAGAGCTTATGATTAGAGACCCTCTAATTGGTTTGGGGCCTCTTCTAATTGAGAGGTGATGACTATCTCTCTCGATTAGACCTGGCCCTAATCTCTCTCCCTCTCTTTCCCACGTGTTTGGACTTCTCCACCTCAACTGCAAACCCGCGGTGTCTAGTCCTGGATGGCGAAGCGTTATAGGATTTTGTGGACGTATGCGTGTGAGCTCTCAGAGCGGTAACACGTAATACCCTTAGTCTGCTGGATCCAAAAGGAGGGATACAAGGAATCGGCAACAGTGCCACCGCTAGCCTTAGCCGTGGGACTCTTAATCAGGCATCACCGACCACATCATTGACAGTACTTCCATGCTTTGTGTCGGTAATGCATCAGAGATATCCATGCCTTTACCTGCATAGTAGATCGTATGTATTACGTAGGACGGAAAATTTAAAATTCTTCTATGTACACTAATAAAAAGTACAATCGGTAAATTACTGTACCCATCAACATCACTAGTAGTGCGACGGTGACAGTCTCTAAGACATTTTCCCTTGCGGTATGGACGATCTGGCATTTCCTTGGAGAAGTGTTCGAGGTGCCAGCAGGTATAGCATCCCAACTCAGCTTCTTCTTATCATTCTTAAAGGAAAGTAGTCTTAGTAGGCTTGTTTAATGTGGGCTTATTCTTCCCATTGTTCTTGTCGTGAGGGTTTTATGCACCATGTTGGAGCTAGATTGACACTCATCAAATCTCTCATTGGTGTCCTTCACTCGAGCTTTCTTCTCAACATCAAGAGACGCTATTAGGTTTTCAACCGATCTGTCATGTCTCTTATGTTTGAGAATTATGGCGAAATTACTTTATGCATGAAGAAGGCAACTTTGCAATATTGTGCCAAGCCACAAACCTACTTGGAGTTTGAGCTCTCTTGAAGTGCATTGTATTTCATGAACCTGTCCAACTACAAACGGTTATTCACCATCTTTTAGTCGTGAAAGCTCTCCCATGATATATAGCTTACTGCTTGCACTGCACTAGTAGGGAAACCCTCTTCTGTGGCGCACCAAAATCCTATTCTGTGGCGCACCCTGGGGCCACAGGGGTGCGCCACAGAACACACGCCACAAAAATAATTTCTGTGGCACACCCAGCCCGTGCGCCACAGAAATTGTGGATTCTGTGGCGCACCAGGCCAGTGCGCCACAGAAATAGTCGATTCTGTGGCGCATCCGCTCCTGGTGCGCCACAGAATTGTCCCATGGTGCGCCACAGAAACATCTGTAATATTTTGAAATTTAAATTGTTTCTGGTATAAATACCAGCAATATTACAGGATTTATACAGTTTGAATACAGGCAGTGATATTTCACAAATATATAAACATATAAGTGATATTTGACAAAGATATAAGTCACACATTACTCGATAATAACATAATATACAATAGTGATCCATAGTGCAAAAGTATCAAATTTTGTTCATCGAACATCATCGAACATAGTGATACATCAAACATCATCGAACATGCCACCACATAGTTCATCGAACATGACACCACATAGTTACTCGATAAGGCCTAAGCTAAGATGAAATAGACTACAAGCACGGCGACGATGGTGAGCAAGAATGGTAGCTTGATGGAGGTCTTCATCTTGTTGTTCTGTTTCGACTGGTGGTCCCTCCACTTCGCAACCGCCTCGTGTCTAGTCTCGTATCCTTTATAGCAGTTGCCGCTGAACTTGTCAACCTGTGCTTTGCAGTCCTTCCACTCGTCATAGACTCCTGGAACCCGACCCTCGAACACCACGTAGTACGTCATCTATATAGATAGACACAAAGCATATTAGTAAGTATAATGCAAAAAACAACTAAGTCATATATGTTCACAAAAAACAACTAAGGAAACAAAAAATAAACATCAAAGATATACAAACATAAAGCTAGCTAGGCCTAAGTTAATTTAGAGCAAACTAATAGTAGCTAGCTAGGAGTTTAGAGCTAACTAATAGTAGCTAGCTAGGCCTAAGTTTAGAGCAAACTAATAGTAGCTAGCTATGCCTAAGTTTAGAGCTAAACTAATATAGTAGCTAGGCTTATATAAGTTAAGCAAATTTTGTTAAACAAACTAATAGTAGCTAGCTACGCACACCTCGATCAACGATACCTCAACTGGAGCGGCGCCGGAAACGGCTTATATAGCTCCTTCGTCATCCACGACCTACGATCAGCCTGCCGCTCTAGGCGTTCCTGGATATCCCTCTGGCATAACCCTATGGGTTGGTGCAAGGGCCCTCCCTTTTTGTTGACATCTTCAATGATTATCTCCGACAACTTGACTTTGATGCGATGAAAATCTTGTATAAGATCTTCCTGTGAGATTTCCCCCGCCATTTTGTTGGACCAGTCTCGGAGTCTAGAAGGATGATTCAAATTGTTTGCATCGCGGACAATCCCTTTGAGGTGATGGAGGGCATAGAAGGCCTCTTTCGTGCTCCAAGCCGGCTGCTTGATGCAGGGGAAATCGGTCACGTGCCTGAACCCGTATTTGCCAGTAGCCGGCCTGATACATTCTTGTTTCTTTTCGAATGTGCCTCCATTTTGGGCGTAGCCATTGATAGCCTCATCGAGAACACCCCTTATTCTGGTGTAGTCTTTCCTCTTCGTCACATTCGACGAGTCGAAGTATTGGGCAAGTGAATATTGTGGGCAAAGCACGATGAGTGTGCAGTATGTGTCCCTGCTCAACACATGCAATTGAATCGAGGATAAGCAATGGATGAAACCTAGAAAAAAAACATTAGCTAAGACGATCGCGAGACTTACTCGGGGAAGACAGGCAAAAGAATGTCCGTCTTGTTCTGACCGTTTCTCAACATGAAGCTCTCGAGGTACTTCACTGCCTTGGTCCGTGTACTTGATCCTTCCTCCAGCTGGCTATCACGCATGTAGTAGGGATCCGCTACCATAACGTGAGGGGGTAACTCTCGCTGGATCTGCAGCTGAGCATTTAGCGCGTATAGGCGGACCAAGTTATAGTCCAGCCGTCTCGAGTGAAACAGACTGAAGATATCCTCATACGCTATGAAGAACAGTCCCGCGGGGTCTTCGTTGACGAAGTCCGGGCCCTCTGGCACCTTGACCATGAACACAGGGTAATTTGGACACTTGTCTTGAAGAAGGAGACCCTCTAGCATCACGATAATGTTCTGCAATGTGAGCATTGGTCCAGTTGCCCCATGTATCTCGTCCGGACCCAGTATCGGTTTCCCAGCTTCATGCAAGCGGGTCAAGCCATCCTTAGGGGGTCGTATCACGGCGTCGGCCAAGATCTTAGTATGCTGGACCTTTTTAGCAGGTCTCTTCCTAATCTTCTTGCTGGCGGTGGCTTGATCTGCTGGGGGTGAGGGATGTCGCACCCACGGTTTCTAGGGGATACTCACCGTACGAACTGGATAGCAGATGCTTGGATTATGGGGCATAACTGCTCCCACGTCCCAGCTTCCTGGTAGGCCTGCGCTTATGCGCGACAACGCAAGCTCTGCTATTCCATCGCCGATGTAAACTATCCACTAGAGATCACGGGCACTTCCGTCGACGTACTTCAACCATACACACATGGTACGTCAACGGCGTTTAGCAAGTGATATCACAACAAATCTCTACGACACAAAAGAATGAAATAAGGGCAACTGGCCTTCACTAAGGCAGAAATATCGAATACAACATCCAGAGGACACATGTCCCAACACATCATCCATTACAACAGCGGAAGCAGTCAAAGGGGTCTGAGTACAGACAAATCCATGGCTTAAGAAGCCTGAGAACATAAAGGAAAAACGAAGCCCATCCACGTAGGTCTGGATCCTGCCCTGGTCCAGCTAACTACTCGTCTGCAGCGTCATCGAACTCCACAAAGTAGCCATCCTGGGAAGCATCGTAGTCGTAGTAGAACTCTGCGTAAACCACAGCCCCAACGGGGTCAGTACATCCAAGTACTGGCAAGCAAGACTCACAGTTCATCAAGGAGTTACTCGTCAACACAAGCAGTGATGCTTGGGATCAACGGAAGAAAGGGGTGAAATAAAAGTTGCTGCTGGCTGCTCTAACCAACTACAGAATATAACTACAAGTTCCGGCTAACAGAAAAGATAAGATCGAGGATTGTAACCAACTGAAAGATAACTTCAACCAAACCCATCCTGGATCTCGCCCCTTATCCAAAGAAGCAATCCGAGGATAACTCACACAGTTATGATAAGGTGAATCAAGTTATTGTGTGAATAACCTATTACTAGTCAGGTTATTAAGCATTGGGTGAAACATGATTGATCATTATGTTGAAGTTGTCCTGAGTACTTGTTAGCCAGTACTTTCACCAAGTAATCCATAACCGCGGAAAACACGGCTTCTCGAGAAGATTATCCCTGCAGGGTTGCACCAATTTGGCCGTACACTCATGAATATCCCGCCAGATGGGATGCCTCCCACCAAGCGGGGCACTCAACACAACCGACCATTCCTCGCATCAAGCCCAAAGAACCTTGGGCGCACGGCTAATCGAGCCCAGAAGAAAATGGACCCTCATAGCACTCTAAGAACGTGTCCCCCTATATGCCGACTACGAAAGTTCCACCCCGCGCTGGGCTCGCAAAAACATGCATGCGGCAAATGGAAAACACGAACTAAATGAGGCGATTTGGACGAGATGCGAATCAGGTCAAGTTGAGGGGGGCGCCCATACTCGCTTCCCAAATGCGGGTAGTGCGCTCATCATGGATCAGTAGACAAGACCCTTTTCCTATTAGGGTCGACACTAGCAGGCTCCAAAACCACTCATGGGCCTCCTGCCGGTGCCTTATCATCAAATTATTATTACCATTAGCAATTAACAGGATTGATTGATTAATAACGAGCCCCGGTACAAGATACTAAGATAGTAAAAGTAGTAACCGACAACAGACTCGAGCAAAAGCAACCCTAAGCATGCTAGATAATACTAAGGCACAAGCAAAGGCTATGGGTATGGAGGTGGTGGCAATATCATGGCTCAAGGTATCATGTGATGGGTTCGAAGAACAAGCAACGATACATAGGGCTAGCAATAGTAGACAAAAGGACAGTATCGACAACAAGTGTGGAAAGGAAACTCGATGATTCATGTGAGTGATAACTTGCCTGGCAGCTCAGTCTCGTACTGGGCTAGGTCCTGAGAAGTGGTGTCGTAAGGATCGTCGGTCTCAACGTAGTCGTCGTCTAACCGAGAAGAAGCAAACAAACAAAACAGGTATGTAAACAAACATTGACATGGCATTGTGCACAATCAACTATGATGCATGACAATTTAATAGATGCAACAAAATAACCTATTTGATATGATAACACAATTTAAATGGACTGATATGCAACTGTGAGTTGCATATGACAAGCCCATGGAATTTGGTTAGTTTATTTGTTTTCCAACTAATCAACAGATGATAATGGATTAGCATGATGCATGCAAAAGGAAAACAGCAACATAACAACATTAGAACCAAATTACAATAGGTTGTAGCAATTTAAAAGTTTGTTATTAATTTTGGAAAATTTTGGGGTGCATTAGAGGTACCACACATGTAGTTGTTGTTTTCAACCATTTAAAATGTTCAAAACAAATAACAAAGTTGATATTTGAAAAGAACATCAAGTTCTGGTTGGATTACATGTTTCACAATTTGAAATTGGACTTTGGATTATTTAGTTATGAATTAAACAAAATTAAACAATTTTTAATTGAATTAAACAAGAATTAAATTGTTTAGGCAATTTAAATTATTCAAACCAGAAAACAAAATTTATATTTGAATAGAGCATTCAAAAAGGTGTGAAAAACATATTTTAGTTGAATTATTTGGACTTGGGAATAATTAGTTATGAATTATTACAAATTGCATTTGAATTATTTAGATTTGAATTTAAATTGCATTTTGAATATTCAAAACAGAATACAAATTGGATATTTGGAAAGTTTGTCAAATTCTGAACAGAAAACATATAAAGTTTGTAATTATTGGATTCATAAAATAAAAGATATGGAATTTAGAAGTTTATAATCAAATCTGTTATGAAATTTGGAATTAAAAAGAATTCGCAGAAACTTTTTCTACTCAGCTGGTAGCTAACCACTGCCTCTGCGCTGTGGACCCTTGCCAACGTGGCGCGTACGTGGAGGCACGCGTGGCCACCACTGCCTATGGCAGGTGGGGCCAGCAGGCCCGCGTGGCAATGGTAAAAAGGTGGGGAAAAATCGCGCGGGCGGGGCTCGAACCCGCGACGCGCTGCTCGCGCGCACGGTGCCTTTGCCACTGCGGTGGCTCGAAACGTTTGACAGGAGGGGGGTTCGACTGGTTTTAGGGTTCAGTTAGCGGTGGGTTTTCTGAAACTGCAACGGAACGAGGTTCAGTCGACTGAACCTGTCGCTGGCCGATCGGAAGGGCGCCGGCGGGCTGCTGTGGCCGCGCTGCTGCGCTCGCGGTGGTCGCGCGCGGCGTGGACGTGCGGTGAGTGGTGCTCGCGGGTGGCCTAGGGTGCGCGGTTATTCGTGCGGAGAGGGAAGGGCGAGGAGGAGCGACGGCTGCTCACCGTGAGCTGCAGAGGGCCGCCGGAGAAACGCAGACGGCGGCGAGGCACGGGCGCTCCTCGAACTCCTCGGTGGTGTCGAGGTGGAAGGTGGCACTGGAGGCTACCAGTCCCCGCGATTACCTCACGACGAACGGCATCGGAGGCGGCGCGCGCTGCCGGGGTTCAGTTAGCGGTGGCGCGGCGAGCTGCAGAGAAAGCTGGGAGCTTGGGGGGGCCGAGTAATGGAGGGAAAAATGGCGGCGGGGGCGGAGCTCTAGGGCAGGGCTAGGGTTTGCGGCGAGGAGAGGGCCGCGGTGGGGTTTTTATCGGGCTGGCGGAGGCGTACGGCGGCCATCGGGCGCTCCAGGGAGGAGATCGACGATGGGGAAGGTGTTCGTACGCGTGACGTCATTCGAGGACAGCGACGTGGAGGGGGAAGGGGTACCAGGCCGAGGTTTTAAACGGGCTGGACTGGATTGGCCCCCTAGCTGCTGCTGCTGCCTCTCCTCTCTATGTCCTGTTTTTTTTTTATTTTTTTGCACTGATTTTTTTGTAGATTTGCTTTTGGATAAAAGTTGTTAAGGTTTTATTTGAGGAAAAATCTAGAAAAATTAGGTTAAGCTTTTTAGTTAAATAGAAACCACATTATCAACTTGGATTTCAAAAATGAAATTTTAAAATCATAGTTAGTGTTTGAAACCAAATATGGGGAATTCTCATATTTAATTTCTTTATTGAAAACAACATTTGAATAGGGTTACCCCTAGTTTTAAAACATGATTTTAGAATCACAAAGTGTGGTGAAATTGATGGATTCAAAACAAGTACTGATTTGAACTTGTTTTGAAATTTAAAAGAGGATTTGAGAATAAATGATTGAATTATTGGTTGGATTAAAGCAACAATTTTAACAAGTGAGAAAAAGGATAACATGGTTGTTTTTAGTTGTTATTTGTATTCCAAAATTGTAACATAGCAAGTATGAAAGCAATGTTTGAAAAAGATTTGAATTTGAGTTGTGAAAACAAGATAAAACAGATAGAAACAAATGCAAACAATAAACAAACATGATGCCATGATGCATTGCTTGAAATTAAACAAGGAATCAAACATTCTAAGGGTTGTTTTCATACTTGGATGTTACAAAACGCCCCCCCTTGAAGGAATCGCGCCCCGAGATTCCCTACTGAGAAATGAAAAGGTCCGGATACTTCTTGCGAAGATCCTCTTCGGTCTCCCACGTTGCCTCTTTATCGGAATGATGCGACCATTGGACTTTCAAGAACTTGGTGCTCTTGTTGCGAGTCTTACGCTCGGTCTCATCGAGAATACGAATAGGGTGCTCCTCATAAGATAGATCATCTTGCAGCTCAATGGAATCATGATCAACTGCACGATCTGGATCTTTGAAACACTTCTTGAGTTGTGACACGTGGAACACATCGTGCACTTTGGATAGTTTTTCTGGAAGTTCAAGACGATAAGCATTCTCTGCACGTCTTGAGAGGATGTTGAAAGGGCCAATGTATCTTGGTGCAAGCTTTCCTTTCACACCAAAACGATGGGTGCCTCTGAGGGGAGTTACACGGAGATATGCCTTATCACCAGGTGCATAGACCATATCCCTGTGCTTGCTATCATAATAGCTCTTCTGACGAGATTGAGCAATCCTGAGATTGTCACGAATGATACGAACTTTCTCCTCGGCTTCCTTAACAATGTCAGGGCCTAGAAGTGAACGTTCACCAGCTCCAGACCAATTGATTGGACTCCTGCATCTGCGACCATACAGTGCCTCAAATGGTGCCATGCCTAGGCTTGCCTGGTAGCTGTTGTTGTAGGAGAATTCAGCATATGGAAGGCAATCCTCCCATTTCATGCCAAAAGAGAGACCACATGCTCTGAGCATATCCTCGAGAATCTGATTGACTCTTTCGACTTGCCCCTGAGACTGAGGGTGATAAGCTGTGCTGAACAGAAGTTTAGTGCCCAATGCTTCTTGAAAGCTTTTCCAGAAATGAGAAGTGAAGATACTTCCACGGTCTGAGCTTATTTCCAATGGAACACCATGAAGGGGAACAACCTTTGCTGTGTAGAGCTCTGCTAACTGGCTAGCTGAGATAGTTTCCTTTACAGCATAGAAGTGAGCAACCTTAGTGAGACGATCAATAACAACGAAGATTGCATCGTTGCCCTTTTTGGACTTTGGAAACCCAGTAACGAAGTCCATTTCAATCATGTCCCACTTCCACTCAGGAATTTTCAGAGGTTGGAGTAGACCTGCTGTCTTCTGATGGACTGCCTTAACACGTTGACAAACGTCGCATTCAGAAACGTATTGAGCAATTTCACGTTTCATGCCAGGCCACCAATACAGAGTCTTGAGATCCTGGTACATCTTTGTACTTCCAGGGTGAATGGATAGAGGAGTTTCATGAGCCTCCTTGAGAATGATATCCTTGAGACTTTGAATCTGAGGGACTGCAATGCGTCCTTCGAAGAACACAGTTCCCTTGTCATCAATTGAGAAGGACTTGACCTTATCATTGCCCTCCTTGATGTGATCCACAATCTTCTTGATTTCATTATCACGAAGTTGTTCAGAACGAATCTTGTCCTCGAGAGTTGGGCTGGCTGTCAAGCTAGCAAGGTATCCTTCAGGAACAAGACCAAGGTTCAGCTTCTGGAATTCTTCATGAAGTGGAGGTTGGCTTTCCATGATCATGAGATTATTGCAATATGATTTGCGACTGAGAGCATCGGCCATAACATTAGCCTTGCCTGGAGTGTAAGAAATGGTGAGATCAAAGTCTTTAATCTTCTCAATCCATCTCCTTTGCCTGAGGTTCAGATCTGGCTGAGTGAAGATGTATTTCAGACTCTTGTGATCGGAAAAGATTTCAGTTTTGTTACCCAACAAGTATTGTCTCCATTTCTTGAGGGCAAACACAACTGCTGCAAGTTCAAGATCATGAGTGGGATAGTTTTGCTCATGTGGGTTCAACTGACGTGAAGCATAAGCCACAACTTGACGTTCTTGCATAAGAACTGCTCCTAGGCCTTGGAGAGATGCATCACAGAATATCTGGAAAGGTTTGGTAGTGTCGGGGCCAACTAGAACAGGTGTGGAAGTGAGTTTAGTCTTCAGGAGGTTGAAACTCTCATCACATTGTGGAGTCCAAACGAACTTTTTGTCCTTCTTTGTGAGATCAGTGAGAGGTTTAGCAATCTTGGAAAAGTTTTGGACGAAACGACGGCAATAGCTAGCCAAGCCAAGAAAGCTTCTAACTTGTTTCACCGTCTTAGGGGGTTTCCAATCAACAATTGCCTTAACCTTTTCCGGGTCAATGGCTATGCCTTTGGCAGAGATGATATGACCAAGATATGCAACTTCTGGAATCCAGAACTCACATTTAGAAAACTTGGCATACAGACGATGCTCGCGAAGTTTCATGAGAGTGAGACGAAGGTGTTCTCCATGCTCTTCCTCGGATTTTGAGTAGACTAGAATGTCATCAAGATATACCACAACGAACTTGTCGAGGTATTCATGGAAGACAGAATTCATGAGTCTTGAGAAGGTCGCCGGTGCATTGGTGAGGCCAAAGGACATGACGGTGTATTCATATAGACCGTACCTTGTGGTGAAAGCCGTCTTAGGAATATCTTCCTTTCTGATCTTTATCTGATGGTAACCCATCCTCAAGTCCAACTTTGAGAATATTGAGGCTCCAGCAAGTTGATCAAAAAGATCATCGATACGAGGAAGTGGATACTTGTTCTTGATGGTTTTCTCGTTGAGAGGACGATAGTCAACCACGAGTCTTTTAGTTTGATCCTTCTTGGCAACAAACAGAGTTGGGCAACCCCAAGCGGAGGAACTAGGCTGAATGAAACCTTTGTCCATATACATATCGATTTGCTCCTTCAACAATTTCAGTTCAGGAGGAGCTATCTTGTATGGATGCTTAGAGATTGGAGCAGTACCTGGCTCAAGCTCGATCACGAACTCAACTGCTCTGTCCGGGGGCATCCCTGGCAACTCTTCTGGAAAGACGTCAGGGAATTCACAAACCACCGGAACATTTTCAATTGCCGGAAGGGGTTTGGCATCGAGGCTGAACAGCTGAGCAGAAGTTGATCCATATGGAGAATAGACTATCTGGCCTGAAGTGTGGGAGAGAGTTATTGACTTTTGAGCACAGTCAATTTTTGCTTTGTGGGTCTTCAACCAATCCATACCCAGAATGACATCAATGTCAGAATTTCCCAGCAACATGAGTGAAGCAAGGAATACACGACCTCCAATTAGGATCTCATTGTCCATGCTTATCTTGGAAGTCAACATTTGCGGTCCCGGAGAGTGAACAGTCATTTGATTGCTTAGCGGAACCAGAACTAGGTTGTATGCTTTTGCAAAAATCTTTGACACAAATGAATGCGATGCTCCAGTATCAAACAACACTTTAGCTGGAATAGAGTTTACGGGTAATATACCGAGAACGACGTCAGCAGCCTCTTCGGCTTTGTCGGCCTTGATGTGGTTCACCCTCGCGTTCCTCCCGACAGGCCTATTGTTGGAGTTGAAGGCTTTAGCCGGAGGAGCACGAACCATAGCCTGGTTGGTGTTGGGGCGAGGAGGTAGGGGTAGCTGCTTCTGAGTGCATTTATCAGCATAATGTCCAGTCTCCTTGCACTTGTAGCAAGTGACGACACGAGAAGGACCCGGCCTTGGCTGCCCCATCGGAAACCTCTGACCCTGCATCTGAGATGGGTTGGGTGGGCGGGGACCAAAGCCTGGAGAAGCTTGGGCATTTGGAGCCCGAGTGACAGCACCATTTGGCACCCAGATGCGGCGCTTCTGCGGAGGGGTGGTCATGTTGGAGGAGGAACCACCCTCACGCGAGTGCTTGCGCGACTCTTCGAACGCCTTGCGCCCATTCTCCTCATTGAGCGCGGTGTTCACAAGCTCGACGAAGTCCTTGCACTTGATGTTGGTGAGAGCGTACTTCAGTTCCGGGTTAAAACCTCGGCGGAACCTTGCCATCTTCTTGGCTTCGGTGGACACTTCGTCACCAGCGTACCGAGCGAGACGATTGAACTCGTTCTGGTAGCCGAGAACGTCCAGCTTGCCCTGTCTGAGAGAGCAGAATTCCTACGCATCTTTTCCATGAGACCATCCGGGATGTGGTGCTTCAGGAAGGCATCTCTGAACATCCCCAGTTGATAGGGAAAGCCAGCCCTCATGGCCTGGTAGTTCTCCCACCAAGTAGCTGCCTGACCCTTCAGTAGGTAGGTGGCGTACTTGACCTTATCCTCTTCAGCAACATGAGCTATCTCCAGAGCTCTTGCCACGTCACGGATCCAGTCATCAGCATCCAGGGGCTCACGTGTTGCCACGAAAGCTTTTGGGCCCAAGCTGAGGAAGTCCTTGATGGTGACCCTTGAGCATTCTGGTTGTGTTGCTGGTTAGCCTGGATCTGGGCCATCTGTGTCACCACTTGGGTCATCTGAGCCAACAGCTCCCCCATTGGTGGTGGCGGTGGCGGGTTGTTCCTGGTTGGAGCATCCTGAACAGAAATTCATTTTAGCACAACAACAGAAAAGGATAGACTTGGTAACCGAAAGACAGATTATTCCGACGCATGAATAGATAACCAACAGGTACATCATCACATGTTCAAATACATCAGAATATCTAACAGACCAATACATGGTTCGGAAAACGAAAGGATAAACTAGACACAGCTAGTAATGGATACAACGGTACTCCCATGCTCATCACGCAGGACGGCGGTGAGTAGTACGCCGAGAGATACGGTGAGGAGGAATCCCACGGAAGTAGGTATCACGACGATCCATGTAGATAGGAACTGCTCTGAGAGGAACTCTCGGTGTCGTGAAGTGGAAAGCGTCGTATCCCTGTGCTCCATAGCGGGGAATCCCTGTGTAACCAGCTCCGAGGTCGAGAAGTGGGCCTCTGATCGGCTCGTAACCTCCAGCATCTGGCAACGGAAGACCAGCTGGCTGAACGACACGTGCGAAGCGCTCGTCTCCAACAAAGTCTGTGGTGTACGTCGCCAGACGAGTGAGAGCAAGGCGGAGCTGCTCCCTGACTGAGGCTAACTCCTGAGAAAGTGCGGAAGCAACGGCATCACTGTGACTAGCGAACTGGGCAGGTGACCTGGAGCCTGGAGCTATCAGTCTCGTAGGTATCCATGTCACGGTGGATAGTGAAGTGAGCTCCTGCTGCCGTGATGTAACCACGGGGGATGTGACGAAAACTGGACTTATCAAACCCCCAGTAGTCAGCACGGAGAACGGTGACACTCACGTACGCTGCCTGCTGCACTGCCATATCCACTGTGGACCCTCCTGCCTCGTACTGGTGTGCAATGCTCCTGCCATCATCCGACAGAATGTAGACGATAGCCCGGTAGCAAGTCTGGTCACACTCTCGCTGGTGCTCGTAGACCCGGGGTACTCTGGTGCCAATGGAACCCCAGAAAGGTAACCATGTCTCTCAGCAACTCCGGAAAACCGGCGGTGCTCTCACAGCGAGTCATGCGAACCACCTGCGGATAGTAGTTGAGACCCATCTGCAGATTATTTGGAAGGTTTTGATTAGACTCCGGTAGATGAAAAAGGATGTGGAAAACAACAACAAGGTTGAACGGACGAAAAGGATGTTGAAAAGAACATGATATCGAAGCAACATCGGGAAAACGAGGCCAAAAGTCCTGAGGGTACTACAGATAACCCCAAAACACGTGAAATCCTAACTTGAAAGTTTAGGTGAGAACAGAAAACAACGTTTCACTTCCTTACCAGAAAAGGGTGGGTGGGTGGGGAAAGAAGAAAAATGGCAGAATTCCTACTCTCACGTTTCATTTTTCCTATATAGCTACAAAATAGTTTCTAGACTCAACTGCGACCAGTAAAACGGGATCCTACAGGCAGGACAGGCTCTGATACCACTTGTCGCACCCACGGTTTCTAGGGGATACTCACCGTACGAACTGGATAGCAGATGCTTGGATTATGGGGCATAACTGCTCCCACGTCCCAGCTTCCTGGTAGGCCTGCGCTTATGCGCGACAACGCAAGCTCTGCTATTCCATCGCCGATGTAAACTATCCACTAGAGATCACGGGCACTTCCGTCGACGTACTTCAACCATACACACATGGTACGTCAACGGCGTTTAGCAAGTGATATCACAACAAATCTCTACGACACAAAAGAATGAAATAAGGGCAACTGGCCTTCACTAAGGCAGAAATATCGAATACAACATCCAGAGGACACATGTCCCAACACATCATCCATTACAACAGCGGAAGCAGTCAAAGGGGTCTGAGTACAGACAAATCCATGGCTTAAGAAGCCTGAGAACATAAAGGAAAAACGAAGCCCATCCACGTAGGTCTGGATCCTGCCCTGGTCCAGCTAACTACTCGTCTGCAGCGTCATCGAACTCCACAAAGTAGCCATCCTGGGAAGCATCGTAGTCGTAGTAGAACTCTGCGTAAACCACAGCCCCAACGGGGTCAGTACATCCAAGTACTGGCAAGCAAGACTCACAGTTCATCAAGGAGTTACTCGTCAACACAAGCAGTGATGCTTGGGATCAACGGAAGAAAGGGGTGAAATAAAAGTTGCTGCTGGCTGCTCTAACCAACTACAGAATATAACTACAAGTTCCGGCTAACAGAAAAGATAAGATCGAGGATTGTAACCAACTGAAAGATAACTTCAACCAAACCCATCCTGGATCTCGCCCCTTATCCAAAGAAGCAATCGAGGATAACTCACACAGTTATGATAAGGTGAATCAAGTTATTGTGTGAATAACCTATTACTAGTCAGGTTATTAAGCATTGGGTGAAACATGATTGATCATTATGTTGAAGTTGTCCTGAGTACTTGTTAGCCAAGTACTTTCACCAAGTAATCCATAACCGCGGAAAACACGGCTTCTCGAGAAGATTATCCCTGCAGGGTTGCACCAATTTGGCCGTACACTCATGAATATCCGCCAGATGGGATGCCTCCCACCAAGCGGGGCACTCAACACAACCGACCATTCCTCGCATCAAGCCCAAAGAACCTTGGGCGCACGGCTAATCGAGCCCAGAAGAAAATGGACCCTCATAGCACTCTAAGAACGTGTCCCCCTATATGCCGACTACGAAAGTTCCACCCCGCGCTGGGCTCGCAAAAACATGCATGCGGCAAATGGAAAACACGAACTAAATGAGGCGATTTGGACGAGATGCGAATCAGGTCAAGTTGAGGGGGGCGCCCATACTCGCTTCCCAAATGCGGGTAGTGCGCTCATCATGGATCAGTAGACAAGACCCTTTTCCTATTAGGGTCGACACTAGCAGGCTCCAAAACCACTCATGGGCCTCCTGCCGGTGCCTTATCATCAAATTATTATTACCATTAGCAATTAACAGGATTGATTGATTAATAACGAGCCCCGGTACAAGATACTAAGATAGTAAAAGTAGTAACGACAACAGACTCGAGCAAAAGCAACCCTAAGCATGCTAGATAATACTAAGGCACAAGCAAAGGCTATGGGTATGGAGGTGGTGGCAATATCATGGCTCAAGGTATCATGTGATGGGTTCGAAGAACAAGCAACGATACATAGGGCTAGCAATAGTAGACAAAAGGACAGTATCGACAACAAGTGTGGAAAGGAAACTCGATGATTCATGTGAGTGATAACTTGCCTGGCAGCTCAGTCTCGTACTGGGCTAGGTCCTGAGAAGTGGTGTCGTAAGGATCGTCGGTCTCAACGTAGTCGTCGTCTAACCGAGAAGAAGCAAACAAACAAAACAGGTATGTAACAAACATTGACATGGCATTGTGCACAATCAACTATGATGCATGACAATTTAATAGATGCAACAAAATAACCTATTTGATATGATAACACAATTTAAATGGACTGATATGCAACTGTGAGTTGCATATGACAAGCCCATGGAATTTGGTTAGTTTATTTGTTTTCCAACTAATCAACAGATGATAATGGATTAGCATGATGCATGCAAAAGGAAAACAGCAACATAACAACATTAGAACCAAATTACAATAGGTTGTAGCAATTTAAAAGTTTGTTATTAATTTTGGAAAATTTTGGGGTGCATTAGAGGTACCACACATGTAGTTGTTGTTTTCAACCATTTAAAATGTTCAAAACAAATAACAAAGTTGATATTTGAAAAGAACATCAAGTTCTGGTTGGATTACATGTTTCACAATTTGAAATTGGACTTTGGATTATTTAGTTATGAATTAAACAAAATTAAACAATTTTTAATTGAATTAAACAAGAATTAAATTGTTTAGGCAATTTAAATTATTCAAACCAGAAAACAAAATTTATATTTGAATAGAGCATTCAAAAAGGTGTGAAAACATATTTTAGTTGAATTATTTGGACTTGGGAATAATTAGTTATGAATTATTACAATTGCATTTGAATTATTTAGATTTGAATTTAAATTGCATTTTGAATATTCAAAACAGAATACAAATTGGATATTTGGAAAGTTTGTCAAATTCTGAACAGAAAACATATAAAGTTTGTAATTATTGGATTCATAAAATAAAAGATATGGAATTTAGAAGTTTATAATCAAATCTGTTATGAAATTTGGAATTAAAAAGAATTCGCAGAAACTTTTTCTACTCAGCTGGTAGCTAACCACTGCCTCTGCGCTGTGGACCCTTGCCAACGTGGCGCGTACGTGGAGGCACGCGTGGCCACCACTGCCTATGGCAGGTGGGGCCAGCAGGCCCGCGTGGCAATGGTAAAAAGGTGGGGAAAAATCGCGCGGGCGGGGCTCGAACCCGCGACGCGCTGCTCGCGCGCACGGTGCCTTTGCCACTGCGGTGGCTCGAAACGTTTGACAGGAGGGGGGTTCGACTGGTTTTAGGGTTCAGTTAGCGGTGGGTTTTCTGAAACTGCAACGGAACGAGGTTCAGTCGACTGAACCTGTCGCTGGCCGATCGGAAGGGCGCCGGCGGGCTGCTGTGGCCGCGCTGCTGCGCTCGCGGTGGTCGCCGCGCGGCGTGGACGTGCGGTGAGTGGTGCTCGCGGGTGGCCTAGGGTGCGCGGTTATTCGTGCGGAGAGGGAAGGGCGAGGAGGAGCGACGGCTGCTCACCGTGAGCTGCAGAGGGCCGCCGGAGAAACGCAGACGGCGGCGAGGCACGGGCGCTCCTCGAACTCCTCGGTGGTGTCGAGGTGGAAGGTGGCACTGGAGGCTACCAGTCCCCGCGATTACCTCACGACGAACGGCATCGGAGGCGGCGCGCGCTGCCGGGGTTCAGTTAGCGGTGGCGCGGCGAGCTGCAGAGAAAGCTGGGAGCTTGGGGGGGCCGAGTAATGGAGGGAAAAATGGCGGCGGGGGCGGAGCTCTAGGGCAGGGCTAGGGTTTGCGGCGAGGAGAGGGCCGCGGTGGGGTTTTTATCGGGCTGGCGGAGGCGTACGGCGGCCATCGGGCGCTCCAGGGAGGAGATCGACGATGGGGAAGGTGTTCGTACGCGTGACGTCATTCGAGGACAGCGACGTGGAGGGGGAAGGGGTACCAGGCCGAGGTTTTAAACGGGCTGGACTGGATTGGCCCCCTAGCTGCTGCTGCTGCCTCTCCTCTCTATGTCCTGTTTTTTTTTTATTTTTTTGCACTGATTTTTTTTGTAGATTTGCTTTTGGATAAAAGTTGTTAAGGTTTTATTTGAGGAAAAATCTAGAAAAATTAGGTTAAGCTTTTTAGTTAAATAGAAACCACATTATCAACTTGGATTTCAAAATGAAATTTTAAAATCATAGTTAGTGTTTGAAACCAAATATGGGGAATTCTCATATTTAATTTCTTTATTGAAAACAACATTTGAATAGGGTTACCCCTAGTTTTAAAACATGATTTTAGAATCACAAAGTGTGGTGAAATTGATGGATTCAAAACAAGTACTGATTTGAACTTGTTTTGAAATTTAAAAGAGGATTTGAGAATAAATGATTGAATTATTGGTTGGATTAAAGCAACAATTTTAACAAGTGAGAAAAAGGATAACATGGTTGTTTTTAGTTGTTATTTGTATTCCAAAATTGTAACATAGCAAGTATGAAAGCAATGTTTGAAAAAGATTTGAATTTGAGTTGTGAAAACAAGATAAAACAGATAGAAACAAATGCAAACAATAAACAAACATGATGCCATGATGCATTGCTTGAAATTAAACAAGGAATCAAACATTCTAAGGGTTGTTTTCATACTTGGATGTTACAAAACGCCCCCCCTTGAAGGAATCGCGCCCCGAGATTCCCTACTGAGAAATGAAAAGGTCCGGATACTTCTTGCGAAGATCCTCTTCGGTCTCCCACGTTGCCTCTTTATCGGAATGATGCGACCATTGGACTTTCAAGAACTTGGTGCTCTTGTTGCGAGTCTTACGCTCGGTCTCATCGAGAATACGAATAGGGTGCTCCTCATAAGATAGATCATCTTGCAGCTCAATGGAATCATGATCAACTGCACGATCTGGATCTTTGAAACACTTCTTGAGTTGTGACACGTGGAACACATCGTGCACTTTGGATAGTTTTTCTGGAAGTTCAAGACGATAAGCATTCTCTGCACGTCTTGAGAGGATGTTGAAAGGGCCAATGTATCTTGGTGCAAGCTTTCCTTTCACACCAAAACGATGGGTGCCTCTGAGGGGAGTTACACGGAGATATGCCTTATCACCAGGTGCATAGACCATATCCCTGTGCTTGCTATCATAATAGCTCTTCTGACGAGATTGAGCAATCCTGAGATTGTCACGAATGATACGAACTTTCTCCTCGGCTTCCTTAACAATGTCAGGGCCTAGAAGTGAACGTTCACCAGCTCCAGACCAATTGATTGGACTCCTGCATCTGCGACCATACAGTGCCTCAAATGGTGCCATGCCTAGGCTTGCCTGGTAGCTGTTGTTGTAGGAGAATTCAGCATATGGAAGGCAATCCTCCCATTTCATGCCAAAAGAGAGACCACATGCTCTGAGCATATCCTCGAGAATCTGATTGACTCTTTCGACTTGCCCCTGAGACTGAGGGTGATAAGCTGTGCTGAACAGAAGTTTAGTGCCCAATGCTTCTTGAAAGCTTTTCCAGAAATGAGAAGTGAAGATACTTCCACGGTCTGAGCTTATTTCCAATGGAACACCATGAAGGGGAACAACCTTTGCTGTGTAGAGCTCTGCTAACTGGCTAGCTGAGATAGTTTCCTTTACAGCATAGAAGTGAGCAACCTTAGTGAGACGATCAATAACAACGAAGATTGCATCGTTGCCCTTTTTGGACTTTGGAAACCCAGTAACGAAGTCCATTTCAATCATGTCCCACTTCCACTCAGGAATTTTCAGAGGTTGGAGTAGACCTGCTGTCTTCTGATGGACTGCCTTAACACGTTGACAAACGTCGCATTCAGAAACGTATTGAGCAATTTCACGTTTCATGCCAGGCCACCAATACAGAGTCTTGAGATCCTGGTACATCTTTGTACTTCCAGGGTGAATGGATAGAGGAGTTTCATGAGCCTCCTTGAGAATGATATCCTTGAGACTTTGAATCTGAGGGACTGCAATGCGTCCTTCGAAGAACACAGTTCCCTTGTCATCAATTGAGAAGGACTTGACCTTATCATTGCCCTCCTTGATGTGATCCACAATCTTCTTGATTTCATTATCACGAAGTTGTTCAGAACGAATCTTGTCCTCGAGAGTTGGGCTGGCTGTCAAGCTAGCAAGGTATCCTTCAGGAACAAGACCAAGGTTCAGCTTCTGGAATTCTTCATGAAGTGGAGGTTGGCTTTCCATGATCATGAGATTATTGCAATATGATTTGCGACTGAGAGCATCGGCCATAACATTAGCCTTGCCTGGAGTGTAAGAAATGGTGAGATCAAAGTCTTTAATCTTCTCAATCCATCTCCTTTGCCTGAGGTTCAGATCTGGCTGAGTGAAGATGTATTTCAGACTCTTGTGATCGGAAAAGATTTCAGTTTTGTTACCCAACAAGTATTGTCTCCATTTCTTGAGGGCAAACACAACTGCTGCAAGTTCAAGATCATGAGTGGGATAGTTTTGCTCATGTGGGTTCAACTGACGTGAAGCATAAGCCACAACTTGACGTTCTTGCATAAGAACTGCTCCTAGGCCTTGGAGAGATGCATCACAGAATATCTGGAAAGGTTTGGTAGTGTCGGGGCCAACTAGAACAGGTGTGGAAGTGAGTTTAGTCTTCAGGAGGTTGAAACTCTCATCACATTGTGGAGTCCAAACGAACTTTTTGTCCTTCTTTGTGAGATCAGTGAGAGGTTTAGCAATCTTGGAAAAGTTTTGGACGAAACGACGGCAATAGCTAGCCAAGCCAAGAAAGCTTCTAACTTGTTTCACCGTCTTAGGGGGTTTCCAATCAACAATTGCCTTAACCTTTTCCGGGTCAATGGCTATGCCTTTGGCAGAGATGATATGACCAAGATATGCAACTTCTGGAATCCAGAACTCACATTTAGAAAACTTGGCATACAGACGATGCTCGCGAAGTTTCATGAGAGTGAGACGAAGGTGTTCTCCATGCTCTTCCTCGGATTTTGAGTAGACTAGAATGTCATCAAGATATACCACAACGAACTTGTCGAGGTATTCATGGAAGACAGAATTCATGAGTCTTGAGAAGGTCGCCGGTGCATTGGTGAGGCCAAAGGACATGACGGTGTATTCATATAGACCGTACCTTGTGGTGAAAGCCGTCTTAGGAATATCTTCCTTTCTGATCTTTATCTGATGGTAACCCATCCTCAAGTCCAACTTTGAGAATATTGAGGCTCCAGCAAGTTGATCAAAAAGATCATCGATACGAGGAAGTGGATACTTGTTCTTGATGGTTTTCTCGTTGAGAGGACGATAGTCAACCACGAGTCTTTTAGTTTGATCCTTCTTGGCAACAAACAGAGTTGGGCAACCCCAAGCGGAGGAACTAGGCTGAATGAAACCTTTGTCCATATACATATCGATTTGCTCCTTCAACAATTTCAGTTCAGGAGGAGCTATCTTGTATGGATGCTTAGAGATTGGAGCAGTACCTGGCTCAAGCTCGATCACGAACTCAACTGCTCTGTCCGGGGGCATCCCTGGCAACTCTTCTGGAAAGACGTCAGGGAATTCACAAACCACCGGAACATTTTCAATTGCCGGAAGGGGTTTGGCATCGAGGCTGAACAGCTGAGCAGAAGTTGATCCATATGGAGAATAGACTATCTGGCCTGAAGTGTGGGAGAGAGTTATTGACTTTTGAGCACAGTCAATTTTTGCTTTGTGGGTCTTCAACCAATCCATACCCAGAATGACATCAATGTCAGAATTTCCCAGCAACATGAGTGAAGCAAGGAATACACGACCTCCAATTAGGATCTCATTGTCCATGCTTATCTTGGAAGTCAACATTTGCGGTCCCGGAGAGTGAACAGTCATTTGATTGCTTAGCGGAACCAGAACTAGGTTGTATGCTTTTGCAAAAATCTTTGACACAAATGAATGCGATGCTCCAGTATCAAACAACACTTTAGCTGGAATAGAGTTTACGGGTAATATACCGAGAACGACGTCAGCAGCCTCTTCGGCTTTGTCGGCCTTGATGTGGTTCACCCTCGCGTTCCTCCCGACAGGCCTATTGTTGGAGTTGAAGGCTTTAGCCGGAGGAGCACGAACCATAGCCTGGTTGGTGTTGGGGCGAGGAGGTAGGGGTAGCTGCTTCTGAGTGCATTTATCAGCATAATGTCCAGTCTCCTTGCACTTGTAGCAAGTGACGACACGAGAAGGACCCGGCCTTGGCTGCCCCATCGGAAACCTCTGACCCTGCATCTGAGATGGGTTGGGTGGGCGGGGACCAAAGCCTGGAGAAGCTTGGGCATTTGGAGCCCGAGTGACAGCACCATTTGGCACCCAGATGCGGCGCTTCTGCGGAGGGGTGGTCATGTTGGAGGAGGAACCACCCTCACGCGAGTGCTTGCGCGACTCTTCGAACGCCTTGCGCCCATTCTCCTCATTGAGCGCGGTGTTCACAAGCTCGACGAAGTCCTTGCACTTGATGTTGGTGAGAGCGTACTTCAGTTCCGGGTTAAAACCTCGGCGGAACCTTGCCATCTTCTTGGCTTCGGTGGACACTTCGTCACCAGCGTACCGAGCGAGACGATTGAACTCGTTCTGGTAGCCGAGAACGTCCAGCTTGCCCTGTCTGAGAGAGCAGAATTCCTCACGCATCTTTTCCATGAGACCATCCGGGATGTGGTGCTTCAGGAAGGCATCTCTGAAACATCCCCAGTTGATAGGAAAGCCAGCCCTCATGGCCTGGTAGTTCTCCCACCAAGTAGCTGCCTGACCCTTCAGTAGGTAGGTGGCGTACTTGACCTTATCCTCTTCAGCAACATGAGCTATCTCCAGAGCTCTTGCCACGTCACGGATCCAGTCATCAGCATCCAGGGGCTCACGTGTTGCCACGAAAGCTTTTGGGCCCAAGCTGAGGAAGTCCTTGATGGTGACCCTTGGAGCATTCTGGTTGTGTTGCTGGTTAGCCTGGATCTGGGCCATCTGTGTCACCACTTGGGTCATCTGAGCCAACAGCTCCCCCATTGGTGGTGGCGGTGGCGGGTTGTTCCTGGTTGGAGGCATCCTGAACAGAAATTCATTTTAGCACAACAACAGAAAAGGATAGACTTGGTAACCGAAAGACAGATTATTCCGACGCATGAATAGATAACCAACAGGTACATCATCACATGTTCAAATACATCAGAATATCTAACAGACCAATACATGGTTCGAAAACGAAAGGATAAACTAGACACAGCTAGTAATGGATACAACGGTACTCCCATGCTCATCACGCAGGACGGCGGTGAGTAGTACGACGAGAGATACGGTGAGGAGGAATCCCACGGAAGTAGGTATCACGACGATCCATGTAGATAGGAACTGCTCTGAGAGGAACTCTCGGTGTCGTGAAGTGGAAAGCGTCGTATCCCTGTGCTCCATAGCGGGGAATCCCTGTGTAACCAGCTCCGAGGTCGAGAAGTGGGCCTCTGATCGGCTCGTAACCTCCAGCATCTGGCAACGGAAGACCAGCTGGCTGAACGACACGTGCGAAGCGCTCGTCTCCAACAAAGTCTGTGGTGTACGTCGCCAGACGAGTGAGAGCAAGGCGGAGCTGCTCCCTGACTGAGGCTAACTCCTGAGAAAGTGCGGAAGCAACGGCATCACTGTGACTAGCGAACTGGGCAGTGACCTGGAGCCTGGAGCTATCAGTCTCGTAGGTATCCATGTCACGGTGGATAGTGAAGTGAGCTCCTGCTGCCGTGATGTAACCACGGGGGATGTGACGAAAACTGGACTTATCAAACCCCCAGTAGTCAGCACGGAGAACGGTGACACTCACGTACGCTGCCTGCTGCACTGCCATATCCACTGTGGACCCTACTGCCTCGTACTGGTGTGCAATGCTCCTGCCATCATCCGACAGAATGTAGACGATAGCCCGGTAGCAAGTCTGGTCACACTCTCGCTGGTGCTCGTAGACCCGGTACTCTGGTGCCCAATGGAACCCCAGAAAGGTAACCATGTCTCTCAGCAACTCCGGAAAACCGGCGGTGCTCTCACAGCGAGTCATGCGAACCACCTGCGGATAGTAGTTGAGACCCATCTGCAGATTATTTGGAAGGTTTTGATTAGACTCCGGTAGATGAAAAAGGATGTGGAAAACAACAACAAGGTTGAACGGACGAAAAGGATGTTGAAAAGAACATGATATCGAAGCAACATCGGGAAAACGAGGCCAAAAGTCCTGAGGTACTACAGATAACCCAAAACACGTGAAATCCTAACTTGAAAGTTTAGGTGAGAACAGAAAACAACGTTTCACTTCCTTACCAGAAAAGGGTGGGTGGGTGGGGAAAGAAGAAAAATGGCAGAATTCCTACTCTCACGTTTCATTTTTCCTATATAGCTACAAAATAGTTTCTAGACTCAACTGCGACCAGTAAAAAGGGATCCTACAGGCAGACAGGCTCTGATACCATTTGTCGCACCCACGGTTTCTAGGGGATACTCACCGTACGAACTGGATAGCAGATGCTTGGATTATGGGGCATAACTGCTCCCACGTCCCAGCTTCCTGGTAGGCCTGCGCTTATGCGCGACAACGCAAGCTCTGCTATTCCATCGCCGATGTAAACTATCCACTAGAGATCACGGGCACTTCCGTCGACGTACTTCAACCATACACACATGGTACGTCAACGGCGTTTAGCAAGTGATATCACAACAAATCTCTACGACACAAAAGAATGAAATAAGGGCAACTGGCCTTCACTAAGGCAGAAATATCGAATACAACATCCAGAGGACACATGTCCCAACACATCATCCATTACAACAGCGGAAGCAGTCAAAGGGGTCTGAGTACAGACAAATCCATGGCTTAAGAAGCCTGAGAACATAAAGGAAAAACGAAGCCCATCCACGTAGGTCTGGATCCTGCCCTGGTCCAGCTAACTACTCGTCTGCAGCGTCATCGAACTCCACAAAGTAGCCATCCTGGGAAGCATCGTAGTCGTAGTAGAACTCTGCGTAAACCACAGCCCCAACGGGGTCAGTACATCCAAGTACTGGCAAGCAAGACTCACAGTTCATCAAGGAGTTACTCGTCAACACAAGCAGTGATGCTTGGGATCAACGGAAGAAAGGGGTGAAATAAAAGTTGCTGCTGGCTGCTCTAACCAACTACAGAATATAACTACAAGTTCCGGCTAACAGAAAAGATAAGATCGAGGATTGTAACCAACTGAAAGATAACTTCAACCAAACCCATCCTGGATCTCGCCCCTTATCCAAAGAAGCAATCCGAGGATAACTCACACAGTTATGATAAGGTGAATCAAGTTATTGTGTGAATAACCTATTACTAGTCAGGTTATTAAGCATTGGGTGAAACATGATTGATCATTATGTTGAAGTTGTCCTGAGTACTTGTTAGCCAGTACTTTCACCAAGTAATCCATAACCGCGGAAAACACGGCTTCTCGAGAAGATTATCCCTGCAGGGTTGCACCAATTTGGCCGTACACTCATGAATATCCCGCCAGATGGGATGCCTCCCACCAAGCGGGGCACTCAACACAACCGACCATTCCTCGCATCAAGCCCAAAGAACCTTGGGCGCACGGCTAATCGAGCCCAGAAGAAAATGGACCCTCATAGCACTCTAAGAACGTGTCCCCCTATATGCCGACTACGAAAGTTCCACCCCGCGCTGGGCTCGCAAAAACATGCATGCGGCAAATGGAAAACACGAACTAAATGAGGCGATTTGGACGAGATGCGAATCAGGTCAAGTTGAGGGGGGCGCCCATACTCGCTTCCCAAATGCGGGTAGTGCGCTCATCATGGATCAGTAGACAAGACCCTTTTCCTATTAGGGTCGACACTAGCAGGCTCCAAAACCACTCATGGGCCTCCTGCCGGTGCCTTATCATCAAATTATTATTACCATTAGCAATTAACAGGATTGATTGATTAATAACGAGCCCCGGTACAAGATACTAAGATAGTAAAAGTAGTAACCGACAACAGACTCGAGCAAAAGCAACCCTAAGCATGCTAGATAATACTAAGGCACAAGCAAAGGCTATGGGTATGGAGGTGGTGGCAATATCATGGCTCAAGGTATCATGTGATGGGTTCGAAGAACAAGCAACGATACATAGGGCTAGCAATAGTAGACAAAAGGACAGTATCGACAACAAGTGTGGAAAGGAAACTCGATGATTCATGTGAGTGATAACTTGCCTGGCAGCTCAGTCTCGTACTGGGCTAGGTCCTGAGAAGTGGTGTCGTAAGGATCGTCGGTCTCAACGTAGTCGTCGTCTAACCGAGAAGAAGCAAACAAACAAAACAGGTATGTAAACAAACATTGACATGGCATTGTGCACAATCAACTATGATGCATGACAATTTAATAGATGCAACAAAATAACCTATTTGATATGATAACACAATTTAAATGGACTGATATGCAACTGTGAGTTGCATATGACAAGCCCATGGAATTTGGTTAGTTTATTTGTTTTCCAACTAATCAACAGATGATAATGGATTAGCATGATGCATGCAAAAGGAAAACAGCAACATAACAACATTAGAACCAAATTACAATAGGTTGTAGCAATTTAAAAGTTTGTTATTAATTTTGGAAAATTTTGGGGTGCATTAGAGGTACCACACATGTAGTTGTTGTTTTCAACCATTTAAAATGTTCAAAACAAATAACAAAGTTGATATTTGAAAAGAACATCAAGTTCTGGTTGGATTACATGTTTCACAATTTGAAATTGGACTTTGGATTATTTAGTTATGAATTAAACAAAATTAAACAATTTTTAATTGAATTAAACAAGAATTAAATTGTTTAGGCAATTTAAATTATTCAAACCAGAAAACAAAATTTATATTTGAATAGAGCATTCAAAAAGGTGTGAAAAACATATTTTAGTTGAATTATTTGGACTTGGGAATAATTAGTTATGAATTATTACAAATTGCATTTGAATTATTTAGATTTGAATTTAAATTGCATTTTGAATATTCAAAACAGAATACAAATTGGATATTTGGAAAGTTTGTCAAATTCTGAACAGAAAACATATAAAGTTTGTAATTATTGGATTCATAAAATAAAAGATATGGAATTTAGAAGTTTATAATCAAATCTGTTATGAAATTTGGAATTAAAAAGAATTCGCAGAAACTTTTTCTACTCAGCTGGTAGCTAACCACTGCCTCTGCGCTGTGGACCCTTGCCAACGTGGCGCGTACGTGGAGGCACGCGTGGCCACCACTGCCTATGGCAGGTGGGGCCAGCAGGCCCGCGTGGCAATGGTAAAAAGGTGGGGAAAAATCGCGCGGGCGGGGCTCGAACCCGCGACGCGCTGCTCGCGCGCACGGTGCCTTTGCCACTGCGGTGGCTCGAAACGTTTGACAGGAGGGGGGTTCGACTGGTTTTAGGGTTCAGTTAGCGGTGGGTTTTCTGAAACTGCAACGGAACGAGGTTCAGTCGACTGAACCTGTCGCTGGCCGATCGGAAGGGCGCCGGCGGGCTGCTGTGGCCGCGCTGCTGCGCTCGCGGTGGTCGCGCGCGGCGTGGACGTGCGGTGAGTGGTGCTCGCGGGTGGCCTAGGGTGCGCGGTTATTCGTGCGGAGAGGGAAGGGCGAGGAGGAGCGACGGCTGCTCACCGTGAGCTGCAGAGGGCCGCCGGAGAAACGCAGACGGCGGCGAGGCACGGGCGCTCCTCGAACTCCTCGGTGGTGTCGAGGTGGAAGGTGGCACTGGAGGCTACCAGTCCCCGCGATTACCTCACGACGAACGGCATCGGAGGCGGCGCGCGCTGCCGGGGTTCAGTTAGCGGTGGCGCGGCGAGCTGCAGAGAAAGCTGGGAGCTTGGGGGGGCCGAGTAATGGAGGGAAAAATGGCGGCGGGGGCGGAGCTCTAGGGCAGGGCTAGGGTTTGCGGCGAGGAGAGGGCCGCGGTGGGGTTTTTATCGGGCTGGCGGAGGCGTACGGCGGCCATCGGGCGCTCCAGGGAGGAGATCGACGATGGGGAAGGTGTTCGTACGCGTGACGTCATTCGAGGACAGCGACGTGGAGGGGGAAGGGGTACCAGGCCGAGGTTTTAAACGGGCTGGACTGGATTGGCCCCCTAGCTGCTGCTGCTGCCTCTCCTCTCTATGTCCTGTTTTTTTTTTATTTTTTTGCACTGATTTTTTTGTAGATTTGCTTTTGGATAAAAGTTGTTAAGGTTTTATTTGAGGAAAAATCTAGAAAAATTAGGTTAAGCTTTTTAGTTAAATAGAAACCACATTATCAACTTGGATTTCAAAAATGAAATTTTAAAATCATAGTTAGTGTTTGAAACCAAATATGGGGAATTCTCATATTTAATTTCTTTATTGAAAACAACATTTGAATAGGGTTACCCCTAGTTTTAAAACATGATTTTAGAATCACAAAGTGTGGTGAAATTGATGGATTCAAAACAAGTACTGATTTGAACTTGTTTTGAAATTTAAAAGAGGATTTGAGAATAAATGATTGAATTATTGGTTGGATTAAAGCAACAATTTTAACAAGTGAGAAAAAGGATAACATGGTTGTTTTTAGTTGTTATTTGTATTCCAAAATTGTAACATAGCAAGTATGAAAGCAATGTTTGAAAAAGATTTGAATTTGAGTTGTGAAAACAAGATAAAACAGATAGAAACAAATGCAAACAATAAACAAACATGATGCCATGATGCATTGCTTGAAATTAAACAAGGAATCAAACATTCTAAGGGTTGTTTTCATACTTGGATGTTACAAGGGAGCTGGGGGTGCGGGTGCTCGGGACGACCCTTCGATTGTCTTATGCAGTGTGCCAGGGCTGAATACTGTACCCTCCGGGTAGGTCAGACGCTGCGTGACTTCAGTACGTCTAGGTTGATCGTCGTGACTGCGGAAGGCTTCGTCGTCACGATTCATATCAGGCATGTACCTATCTTGGCTGTAGCCCGTGTTGAGGTAGGCATTAATGTCGACATTGTCATCGTAATGATAGTCTTCGACACCGGCGGCTCCAGCAAACTGGTTGTCCACGTCCTTTGGTGGTGCCGGCGGCTGTGATGCCGGTGGCTGTGATGCCGGCGGTTGAGGCACAACTGCTTTTGATGATCTTTTGGGCGGTCGTTGCAGCATATTTCCCAACAACACTTTGTGCCTTGTTGTGGTGGCAACAACCGCCGGTTCCTTCTGGGTGGTGGTGGCAACAACCGCCGGTTCCTTCTGGGTGGTGGTGGTGGCGACGAGTACTGTTTCCTTCTGAGGGGCGGCGGCCTTGGGTGCAGTCTGGAGGGCTCTTTGCTTCGTGGGCCGGACGATCTTATTCTGCGGGGCCATAGGGGATGTGGCGCCGGTGTTGCGCTTGATCACAAGACCCCCCCCAAGACGAATCTGGCTCTTCGGCCATTGCATCACCCAAGTCGTGCACTCTCCAAGTACCAAGTTGTCCTCGTCGCAGCCTGGAGGTTGAAAGGGGGGAGGACGTCGCGATACTCCGGCACTACATTGGCCAACTTCACCTTCATCACGTTCTGGTCCATTCGAGAGTGGTGCATAGTGCGTTGCATGGGTTGTATAATAGTGCCGGTAGCAACATCCACCAACTCTCCGCCCGGCACCACACGATGCAGGAGTACGCAAGGTTCTTCCTGTTGTGCAACATACCAGGCATCATGAGATGACAGTCATCTTGAGAATGCGTAGTTAGATCACGATTAACTAATTAGTTACCTTGGTGATGGCGTCTAGCTCGGCGGGTGTCGAGACAAGGGCGACGGTGCCCTGCCCATCATTCTTCGGCATTGCTGCCGAAGGGGGCGGCGATGTGACCAGAAGGAGTGGCGCCGGCGTCTGGGGGGTCAGCTGTTGCGGCGGCACTTGCTGGTTCATGCTTGAGTTGCTGCCGATGAAGCTGGGCAGATGGATCGGTCCAATTTGACCCCCCGCATTCCAGGAAGCTAGCCCCTCCATCAGCCCAGCGGGGATGACTTCCTTGAGCCTCTCATCCACTAATCGGTTGAGCCTGTCGGGGTCCACCTCTCTGCTCTCCAGTTTCTTCTCTAGAGCCGCCATCTTCTTCTTCAGCTCCGCGACCTCCTCATCATCCTTAGTCGATGTCGTCTTCCTCTTCTTTTTTGACTTGGCATCTGATGAGTAGTACTCGGCTACCTTCATGTTTAGCCCAAAGCCGGAGATGCGGCCAGCTGACGTCGGCGGGGCATCCAATGGCCTTTGCTTGTATGCGTTCGTCGCTCTGTTGAAAGGTGTGTCCCACCGACTCGTCGACCCTTCGGACGAGTCAGATTTCCGCAACTCCCTCTCCTTCGGACAAAAGGAAATTAAGGTGAGCCCATTATCTAATTATTAGATCAATGCAATATACATGTACTTGAGATATATGTATCCTTACCAAATGTTTCTCAAATTCCTTCACGTCCTCGTCTTTCGTCACGAATTCCCCCGTCTTCCAGTCTAAGAAGTACCGGGATCGGACAAAGTTCCTAACTTGTATATCCGTGATTTTGTGCCAGGGGTTATCTTTTCCGAGACGTTCCATCTCGCGGTCCTCCTTCTCCCAAATAGGCTGTTTTCCTTGGTAACCACCGCTTCCGAGATGTTGGTGCCCTATGTTTTGGTCCCGCATATCCTGCCCCCATTTTGTCCATTTTTTACACTCCTCGGTGTTCAAGTACTCCTTAAATATCTCGAAATCTTCTTTCTGAAGCGTCGGGTCTTTTCGACTGATCTCCTCCCAGCTTTTACCTTTTTCAATCTTCTTCTTCACCCGGGATTTCCAGCTGCTCAACGCGGTGCTCATCTTCGTGATGGCTAAAGAGTCCACCATTTTGTTGAACGGCTCCGGGAACGTGTATCGCTGGTGAAGCTTCTTCAGAAGGATTTCGACCAAAGCCTTGTTGTCGTCGTGTCTAAGGTCAGTCGTGTTGATCGACATGCTTTCCCGCACGATGCACCCTAGCTGCATGCCGTACCCTGAGGTAACAGATCGAGGCGCCAATGGTAGGCCACTCGGCGAGACCTCGGTGATTGTATCGGTGACGTTCGCGACCACTTGCGGCCTACGATCCTTCCTTGGGGCCCGGGGCTTCTTATTCTTCTTATCGGTCGTCGGGGCGGCGTCGCCGCTACCACCAGCCGCCGTGCGGTCAGTGCCACCACCATCGGTGCTCTTATCCTGGTCCTCTTCCTCCAAGTACCCCCAATCAGGGTCCTCCCGGACCTCTTCCTCAATTCTGGTTGCAGCGTGGGCATCCCAGCCCTCTTCCTCGGCACCGGCTTCGGGCACGGACACGTTCTTGGAAGATCCAGACATGTTTCTGTAATAACATTCAAATTTGAGTTTTTGAGTTGGATTTCAAATTATTCAATATAGACGTGCTTGGATTTCAAATTATTCCTGCTTGTTTTTACTGCATGATGAAATTCTACTCGTCTAATACAGTAAAAAAAAATGTAGATTCATGATGAAATTCTCTTGTAGATCGACCATTCTGTCATCGAGAGCTTTGGGGCCGGAGGGAAGACGTGCATTCTTTGCCGGGTCTACCCGTCGCTCGCCACCGGCAAGAACGCCCACCTTCACGTGTTCAACAACGGCGAGGTGGGCATCAAGGTTTTAGAGTTGAAGGCATGGGAAATGATGCCGGCGTTCATGAACGGTGCCTGATGGGTTTAAGCCTGTAGAATTATGATGTTAGTGTGTGTGGGTGTGTGCTTCAGACTTGATTAACAAATCCTGATGCAAACCGTGTAAGCACTGGATTCGGTACTGTGAGTGCATCATGTACAATGCCTGCAACCTCTATAGCAGCATGGAAGTAGAGATGCTATGTCAACCTGTCAGCAGTGTTAAACCTCTATAGCAGCATGGAAGTAGAGATGCTATGTCTACCTGTCAGCAGTGTTAGCTGATAGAGGCAGGAAATGCTGAATTTAAGGACAGGAAGGAATTCATGATACTTAGTTGAAAATATAGTTAAGCCAGATTGAGTGATAAACAAGCATTATATTAATTATATAGATCGTACATAATTATGGATGGTTCACATCTACATAGTGTGCTGATTAGAATTACAGTACTTAGTTAGCTCTCTCGAGTAATAATTATGGATGTTTCTGTAATTATGGATGTTTCTGTAATACCAGAGAAAAGGGGTTCTGCTCTCTCTCATGCCTAGCTAGCTCTGCAAACGGAAAAAGGCTGCCACCAATTACTTAGCTAGCTCTGCAAACGGGTGCTATATGATTTAATTATGATTAAGTTAAAAAAGAGACTTAGGAAATCAAAGACAGGACTGGCTTTGAGCTCATGAACACCACTGCCTCTTGTCGTCTATACACGTAAACTACACACATGCATATGTGTCAATGTGTGTGCACTGCATATGCATTACTTACTCCTAGATACTATATAGCCAGCCTAAAAATGACGTTGCAGTAGCAAACTGTCACAAGTGCAAAAAGATTTTGGGAAGGATTTACCAATGTATCTGAAGGGAAGCCTATGCTTACAGGAGACAGTCAAAAGAACATGCGAAGGATAAGAGAGGATCATATACTCGTGATGATAAAAAGGACCGCCGTGATGCTAAGTACGGCTCATCTTTTAGCTGTCCTCTAATTTGTTTATTACTTTCTGACAGAAATTTAGCATCTGAATCATTGCTGGGATACATCCTTTTGAATATCATACCATCACTGCAATTATTCCAGGGAGAATGGAGATGAACGAAGCTGCCTCTGTTTGCTTTCTTTTCCCCAAGTGGTGCAGTACTGCAGCCAGCGATGGTCAAGAATGCGTTTTTTACACAGAGAACAGATGATCACTCACTCCATGCAGAGGCCAGGGCACTCGCTTCTTTTCAAAAGAATAAATATAAATATAAGTAATCGCATCAACGTATTATAGTTATATCTATGTCTCAGATTGTGCGACAGCGGTTGCAGGTGCCATGTCGACTGGATAACTACTCGCAGCTGAAATCCTTTGCAGGTGACCTCCCATGGAAGGAAAAAAACTGAGAAAGGGGATCAACTAAAAGCGACTCTACCCTACCAGCTACTAGTGTTGCAGGATCACCAGTTAGTTAACTAATTACCAGCTAATGCTCCGTGAGTAGGACGGAAATAGGAGGATATCTTAATCAATCAACTGCTTTGTGTAAACGAGGTGCCATAGATTAGGCTCACTTGCAATGCTTTCAGGTTTCGCGACAAGCAGTAGGCAGGAAATTAAGAAAGAAAGCATGCATTAGTGTGTGCACTAGTGATGATTAATAAGTAGAGAAAGGCTGCTCCTTTGGGGCCTGTGGATTTGGAGATAACCATATATGCGTTAGCTTTTACAGGGAGTTAGTAGGACAGACTGAGCTGGAGCCTCTCCGGTGGATAAGGTGGCGAGTTATGTAGTAATTTCTCGTTGCTTTCTGATAGCTAGTTGTTCTGGACGCCAGTTGGGGGAGAATGATAAGACATCTAACTTTGTTAGTAGAGACTAGTATGTACTAGTAGCATGAGACCACACAGTTATTTCGACTGGTCGATGCCTCGCTGCCCTGGATAGGGATTGAGCATTTGCCTTGCCAGGAGATCAATAGCAAACACTGGTGGTGGAAATGGGAGTTCATAGCTGGAAGGTGATTTCGAATACTCAAGTCCAACCGAATGTGAGAATCTTTCGCTGGCCTTGCGACCAAGCGTAACGAACGGACCGCACCCTTGAGATTGATGGTACCAGTAGTATTTTGTGGACAAGACCCTGAAGATGCTCACCATGCCATAGTTTGGGTAAAAGGAAAAAGAACATTGAGCAGTAGTTTTGTAAATATATGCCAGGGTGATTTCTTTGTTGTAAACTTAAAATCTCCTCCAGGTAGCAATATAAAACTAGAGCATATAAAACTCATCAGTTAGACGTGGCTGACAACAGACCTGGCCTCACACACCAGTCCCATGGACAGTGGCTAGAAAACAGTGTGAGAACCAGGAGTGATTGATCTCCGAGCAGCACAACGACACATATGTCATTAGAAACCGAGGCAAAGGGTAACCTGCCAGTTTGCTCGGCTAAACTTTTGCTACTACTAGACATAAAAAAAATCCTAAATTCCCACTACTTAACTAAACACAAACCAGACATGAATCAAACAGGAAGAATCACAAAACAAGAAATCAATTTCATGGCTCCAGCATATAATCACTAAACATTAAAAAATCATTTTTAAGGATACGATATTTTGGTGGAGACAGATTTAGCAAGCTACTCTTACGTTTAGTTTATCAAAATCAGTTGAACAATAGTTCTGAATATCTATGTCACACAACCTGCAAATTGAGTTATAGCTCGGTCTTTTCATTCAAAAAAATGATTTCGCCATTTGGCATGAAACATATCCGATAAATTATCCAAGGTTTAGAGTTGATACTAAGCTACCAGGGGCGTCGTACCAACTGTCCCGGCTGCTTCCATGAGCTCACCAGCCAACGAGCTTCCTTGGCCAACAAGGAAGTAATTCATTAATGAGAAGTATGGCATTGTCCAACTAATGATAACACATAGTATCACAGGTTTATTTTTAAATTGATTCAGCTAAACTGTTGCTAATGTTCGGTTCCTCATACCAAAGCTAGCTCTAGCAAGTGATGATACAAAACATTCACCAGAGGTTTCATGGAGAACATATTTTGTGCTAGCTTAACAAAAAAATTGTACCTCCTTCCGATTGGCAAAATTAAAATTATGCAAACAACTGATAACATTTTATTACCAAGTAATCAACTACAAGTAACATACCCTTAGAACAGGCTCTTATGTTTGTCATGCTCTATATGAATTGTTACATATAAACTAAAAGCATTCCGCAACTCCGATGTGTAGACTCTTCAATACCAACAATAGTTTTTACATGGTCTAAAGAACGACTAACATCCAGGGTCTTAAACAAAATGAATGACACGAAGCCAACAAGTTGCAGCCACTTCTGCAGTTCCCTCCCTCTATCTCTCTCAACTTTAGTTCAGGTCTACAATTTAGTAGCAGATGCAGTGTTTGATCTACATCTGAATGAGCTCCCAGCACTTATCCGACAGAAATTTCGTCCATCAGACTAGCAGTCTAGCAGTCTATTGGTGCCCAGCTGAGATTTACAAACACGATTCAAACGGTGACCGAATCAAGCAGATAACAATGCTAACGGTGACCGAAATTCTATCTGATAGGGGCTATGCAATTCAAGGTGGCAGTAACAAATAGTCACATTAAAACGTATGACTTGCAGATAACAATGCTAACAGGGGATATGAAATTCAAGTTGATAATACTAATACTAATACTTCGATGTATAACTATTGTAACTGCCACTTCTAGCATGCATATTGTTTTTCTGATCCTTACTGATATTATATAAGGTCAGGAAGTTGTTTTTCTGATCCTTACTGATATTGTAACTGCCACTTCTAGCATGCAACTCCCTAAATTGTTTGGGCATTAAAATTTTCCAAAACCTAACTCCCTGAATGTTTGGTTGTTTTTTTTTGCTATTTAGCTATGTAGGGTGGACTAGCTGTTAAGCAACCTTCTGAGGACGTTTTGTAAAGCTTGTCAGCCAATGATAGTTTTTGAAACAAATGCTAAGAGAAACAATGTCCCTAAGCTGCAGTATGTTTTTTGCCACCAATGATAGTTTTTGCAAAGCATTTTTTAACAGGCAACCTTTGCTAAGTATAAAATTCATAGAAAAAATTGGGCATGACCTTTGCTAATTTTCTATGTCTAAGAGTGCCAGAAATTCGCTCGGAAGGAAATGAATCAACTTCCTCGCGAAACATTGGCATCTCAAAAAGAAAAAACCTGCACAAAAAACCTACCAGCACATATATTTCATGTCACTCTCTCAACACAAAGCTCCAGGTTGCAATGAATTCAACTAGACCTCATCTGCTACATCAAAACAAGTTAAAATACATCGTGAATTTGCTCAGAGCCGAGGTGACGCTTTCAGACTGCATTGGATATAGGTCCTTGTAGATCGCTTGGAGGCGGTTAAAATACATCGTGAATTTGCTCTAATGCTCATCTAATGTCTTCGGTGATTACATTGTGTTCTACCAACCGAATAACGAGATGCACACTTGATGTCAGCCATGATAATGCACACTTGATGCTGCAAAGTCAAGGCATTTCTGCGTTGATCTAGCGGTTTTGGTCTCAACGGGCAGATGAGAACGGATCCACGCACGACCCAATCGTCTAATCTGAACGTGAAGGAACAGAAGAAGCACTTGCTCCACAAGAACCTAGGGGGCTTACCTGCCCTAGGTTGAAGGCGTCGAGGAAGACGGTGTCGAGCGGCGGCGCTCGATGCAGACGGCGACGGCGCGGCGGCACTCGATGCAGACGGCGATGGCGCGGCTCCTCCTCTCCTAGGTCACGGCGCGCGCGGTCCTCCTCGATGTGCTCCTCGATGCGCCTCCTCTCCTACAACCTCCACACGGCGCGCGCGGCTCCTCCTCTCCTACCACCTCCACAAGGTTCCTCCACGGTGGCGATCGAGCGCGAGGGAGAAGAAAACCAGGCGGATCGAGCGTGGTTCGTCGCACGAAGTGAGGGGATCGAGCGGGGATGCAAAATGCCTAAGTGTGGAAGAAAACCAGGCGGGCGGGTCCACATGTCATTGATCGAAAGCACATTCTGTGGCGCACCACGAGCCCGTGCGCCACAGAATTATTAGAATTCTATGGCGCACGCTTCCAGGGGTGCGCCACAGAAATGCTTGGGCCTATTCTGTGGCCAAGTGTACGGGGCCACATGTCATTGGGCCGTAGAAATTTCTATGGCGCACCATCAAGAACGTGCGCCACAGAATTCTGTGGATAGATAAATAAAAACACGCACGGTTGTACTTTGACAAATCTGTGTTACTAGTGCAGTGGTTTGATGTGAGGTTCTCACCACCCAGGTTCGAATCTTGATATCCCCCCACATTTTTTAACATTTTATTTAATTATAATTAAAGAAAGAAAACAGTAAATTACAATTACAAAAATAAAACACACATTTAATATTAGAATATTTTTTATATAAAGTCTCACACACACATATGGTTGTGTAACATACACATGAGCATATTACATAATAAAGTCTTTTTCGTCTCGGTTCCGATCTAGCTTAATTGGCGTCTCTTTCCCTTTTTGTTGGCGACTGGATACTTTATACCGGCCACCTTGAGATTTCTTCGCGTGAACGGACAACCGTGGGTAGGTAGGGATGTCTTCCTTCTTACTTTACCAGTAGTAGGCATGTCGAAGTGCTTGTCGAACTCCTCCTCGATCTTCGGATCACCGTTCTTGTCCAAGTCTTCCTCGTTGGCGTCTCCTTCCATTCCGATGATGCTCCTCTTGCCCCTCCTCACGACAACACGGCTAGGCCTTGACGGGTCGGTGATGAAGAAGCATTGGTCAACTTGGCTAGCGAGTACCCATGGCTCATTTTTCGCGGATGCGTTCTTCGATTTGGCATCGGGTATAACCATTGTGGTGAAATACCGTCCTTCTTTCTTGACATTCTTGGCCCATCTCACACGGAACATTGGCACCACCGTCTCTCCGCAGTAGTTGAGCTCCCATATCTCCTCGATCTTTCCAAAGTATCTTTCTTCCACATTAGTCTCGGCATCGCCATATGATAGCATAGTTACTCCTGAGTTTTGATTTTCGCTACTCATGTCCTTGTCCTCGGTGGAGAATCTGTAACCGGAGATGTCGTACCCCTGATAGGTCCTTACGTTCTGCCCGGGGCCCTGTGATAAGATGTATATGAGTTTTTCATCTTCCGTAGAAGGCATTTTTCTCCGTGCTTCAATCAGTTGACTTTGCTTGAACCAACGCGTGAAGCCGGAGTTGTGCTCTTTGGTTACGTCTCCCATCTTCCTCGGCCCGCCCATTTCAATATAATTCTGATTGATTAAGCTTTTGTGCTCTTCCACGAAAGGCTCGATCAACTTTAAGTGTTGTAGCTCGACCCGGTGAGCCCTATCAAAGTCGTCGCGTCGTTTTTGAATGCCGACATGGACGTCGCGGCAGCCCTCGCGGTGACCGACTCCGTTGAGTCTGCCACGGTGCGTCCTGGTGGACAAACCGACATCCTGATCGTCTTCGGTGCTTAGGTAATTGTCGCAGAAAGAGATGCACTCGTTGGTTAGAAATCCTTTGGCCATGCTTGCGTCTGGACGGGCCCTATTGCGAACGTATCCTTTCAGGACACCATTCTGCCTTTCCATCGGCATCATGTAGTGCAGAAACGTCGGGCCGAGATGCCTGATGTCATCAACGACATGGAGAAGGAGATGTACACATATATCACAGAATGCCGGCGGGAAGTAAATCTCGAGCTCGCATAGTATCACCACGATCTCATCATGTAGCATCTTGAGCTGCCTCACGCCGATCGATTTCCGGGTGATAACGTCGAAAAAGTTGCAAAGGCCAAACAACGTATCACGGACATGCTCGTCCATTATCCCTCGGATCGCAACAGGAAGTATCTGCGTCATGAGCACATGACAATCGTGAGACTTCATCCCGGTGAACCTCTTCTTCGCTAAGTCCAGATATCTGCTTATACTCCCTGAGTATCCGTGAGGAACTTTGACTTCTACGAGGCACCTGAAAAACTGCTCAAGCTCCGGCGGACTCAATGTGAAGCAGGCAGCGGGAAGCACCACGGCGGTGTTCTTCTTAGCCTTTTTGCGGGGAGGACGTTGAGTCCCTTCCGTCTTATCCTCATCGTCATCATCATCATCACTATCGGCGGGGACCTGTAGATTTTTCCTAATGCCAAAATGGAGTGACAGAAACCTAAACCCCCGTTAGGAAACCATTGCGCGAGGGAGCGTAGGATCCCGGAGTTTAAAGTTGTGGTTAGATTTATTTCTTAATTACTTTCTTGTAGTTGCGGATGCTTGCAAGGGGTATAATCACAATTATGTATTAGTCTTGGATCGGACGGTACATTAGCATAGGTTCACCCACACAACACTTATCAAAACACTAAAGATTATTCGGCGGCATGAAACAAAAGCACTTGACAGAAACCTCCCGTGTGTCCTCAAGAATGTTTGTTAATCATAGGTAAACCTACCGGCTTGTCCTTTGCTGAAGAAAGGATTGGGCCACTTGCTGCAATTATTATTACTGCATTTTATTTACTCGCACTTTATTTATCTGCAATATAAAAAACGCCTACAAATTTATCTTTCAGTATTTACAGTTATCCCTTCATCAAAACTTCTTGTCAACACCTTCTGCTCCTCGTTGGGTTCGACACTCTTATTTATCGAAAGTACTACGATACACCCCCTATACTTGTGGGTCATCAAGACTATTTTCTCGCGCCGTTGCCGGGGGGGGCTATGCGCTATTGGGAAGTAGAATTAATAAAGGAAGCTTATGTTGTAAGTCCTTATTTTCGTTACTGTCTACTGTTTTATTACACTATGTTTGGATCTCCTTTTGAGTCCTTATTTGCAGGCACTGCTGCCACTGCTAGGGTAGTAAGTGACCCACCGCCTGATGATTTGGATCCTTATAAAATACCTATAAAGATTGTTAAACATGTTATGAATAATTGCTATTCAGGTGATGGAACTGTCCATCATGGTGATCATTTTCTCTTTTTACATGAATTATGCGAGTTGTTCAAGTGTGCAGGTATTACAATGGGTCAAGTGAAGAGGAAATTATTCTCTATATCATTGACAGGCCGAGCCGCTGAATGGTTCAAACTGCTGAAAAATAGCTAGACTATTGGATGGGAGGAAATTGTGTCTCTCTTTTATTCTAAATTCTATCCTCCCAGTGAAATTCATAGAGATCGGAATTATATATATAATTTTTCGCCTCATGATGGAGAGAGTATTGCCAAATCATGTGGGAGATTGAAATTACTAATGCTCAAATGCCCCATTCATGAGCTCCCCAGAAATATTGTTATTAATAATTTCTATGCAATGCTTTCTCTTCATGATAAGGATTTATTGGATACTTCTTGTTCTGGATCATTTACACGTATCAAGGATGAAGCTAAATGGGATCTTCATGACCGTATTCAATAAAACACTGAAGGATGGGAGAATGACAAAGGTAGAAAGTCAGGTATAAACTATGATTATGAATGCATTAAAACTTTTATGTCATCCGATGATTTTCATAATGTTAGTATTGTTTATGGTCTTGATTCTCAAGTTGTTGCAAACTTATATAAGGCTTTTTCTTCTTATATTGATATTCCCAAAGAAGAATGGGATAAGTACCATGCACCTTATAAAGATATTGTTAATTGTGTTCCTGCTAGAGATATAGAAGTTCATACCGTTGATTCTGTTGTACCTGAACCTTATATTGAGAAAATGCCTTTCCCTGCTAATGTAAAAGAACATTCTATGTTAGCTAGCGTGGTTAATAAAAGTGCAAGGAAACCTGTAGAACCCAAGGAACAAATAACTGTAGAATCTACAGTTGCGATAGTAAAGGACCTTGTTTCTGAAAATGTAGAAGGGGGACACATTATATTTTGTGAAGATGCTTCTAATATTGTCTCTCATCCTAGTAAATCTAGGAAACCTAGTGTTCATGTGCTATCTGTTAGGATAGGTGATCATTGCTATTATGGTTTGTGTGATATTGGTGCTAGTTCTAGTGATATTCCTTATGAGATTTATAAAGAGATCATGCATGAAATTGGTTCTTGTGAACTTGACTAGATTGATGTGATTATTCAACTTGCTAATAGGGAAACTATTTCTCCAATTGGTATTGTTAGAGATGTGGAGGTCTTATGTGGTAAAACTAAATATCCTGCTGATTTTCTAGTACTAGGCACCTCTGCTAGTGATACTTTTCCTATTATATTTGGTAGACCTTTCTTAAACACTTGTGGTGCTATTATAGATTGTAAAAAGGAGAAAATCCTTACAAAGTTTGATGGAGAGTCTTATGAATTTAATTTCCCCAAATTTGCTAAAGCACCTTATGAAGCTGAATTACCTAATGAGAATTATAGAGTTGAACAATTCACTGCTATTGCTCTTTCTCCTAACAATCCTTTGCAGCAATACATGGAAGACCATGAAAGTGATGTCTTTATGGAAGAAAGAAATGAAATTGACGAGATTTTCCTACATCAGCCAGCGATGCTGAAACATAATTTACCGGTGGAAGACGTGGGTACCACATTACCACCCAAGGAGGATCATGTTTTTGATTTAAAGCCTTTGCCTGACAATCTTAAATATGCTCATATTGATGATAAGAAATTATATCCTGTTATTATTAGTTCTAAACTTTCTGGTAAAGAAGAGGAGAGATTATTGGGAATACTGAGGAAACACAGAGGTGCTATTGGTTATACTCTTGATGATTTGAAGGGGATTTCTCCTACTATATGTCAGCATGCTATTAATACTGAACCTAATGCAAAGCCAGTTATTGAACATCAACGCCGTTTAAATCCTAAGATGAAGGATGTGGTATGAAATGAGGTATTGAAACCCCTTGACGCTGGTATTATTTATCCTATTGCTGATAGTAGATGGGTTAGTCGTGTGCATTGTGTCCCTAAGAAAGGAGGGATGACTGTTGTGCCAAATGAAAATAATGAACTTATTCCTCAAAGAGTAATGGTTGTTTATAGGATGTGTATTGATTTTAGGAAAGTTAATAAGGTTACTAGGAAAGATCATTATCCTTTGCCTTTTATTGATCAAATGTTAGAGAGGTTGTCTAAGAAAACTCATTTTTGCTCTCTTGATGGTTATTCTAGGTTCTCTCAAATTGTTGTTAGAAAGCCTGATCAAGAGAAAACAACTTTCACATGTCCTTATGGGACCTATGCTTATAGATGTATGCCTTTTCGTTTATGTAATGCTCCTGCTACTTTTCAAAGATGCATGTCTGATATCGCTCATGGTTTTTGTGAAGAAATGTGGAAGTCTTCATGGACGATTTCTCCGTCTATGGAACTTCTTTTGATAATTGTTTGCGGAATCTTGATAAAGTTTTGCAGAGATGTGAGGAGACTAATCTTGTTCTTAATTGAGAGAAATGCCATTTTATGATTAATGAAGGAATTGTTCTTTGACATAAAATTTCTGAAAGAGGTATTGAAGTTGATAGAGCTAAAGTTGAAGCCATTAAGAAAATGCCCTATCCCAGGAATGTCAAAGGTATTCGTAGTATTCTTGGTCATGCTGGTTTCTATAGAAGGTTTATTAAAGAATTCTCTAAAATATCAAACCCTCTTACTAATCTTCTTCAAAAGGATGTGCCTTTTGTTTTTTATGAAGATTGTAAAGAAGCTTTTGAATTTTAAAGAAGACTTTAATATCTGCCCCTATTGTTCAACCCCCTGATTGGAATTTATCATTTGAAATTATGTGATACTAGTGATTATGTTGTAGGTGCTGTTCTTGGATAGGGGGTAGATAAGAAGTTAAATGTTATTCATTATGCTAGTAAAACTCTTGATGCTGCTCAAAAGAATTATGCTACCACTGAGAAAGAGTTCCTAGCTATAGTTTTTTCTTGTGATAAATTTAGGCAGTATATTGTTGATTCTAAAGTTACTATTCATATTGATCATGCTGCTATTAAGTACCTTATGGAACAGAAAGATGCTAAGCCTAGGCTTATTAGATGGGTGCTTCTCTTACAAGAGTTTGATTTACATATTGTGGATAGGAAGGGTGTTGAAAGTCCTTTGCTGATAATTTGTCTACATTAGAAAATATATCTGATGATCCTATTCCTGTTAATGATAGTTTTCCTACTGTACAGTAGGCTACAATAAAAGTGAGCTCTCAAGAGAGTCCATGGTATGCTGATTAAGTTAACTTTATTGTTTCCAAGTATTTGCCACCTACCTTTATAGCTCAGCAAAGAAGAAAATTCTTGTATGAATTGAGGCATTATTTTTGGGATGACCCACACTTATATAAAGAAGGTGTTGATGGTATTATGCAAAGATGTGTTCCTGAAAATGAACAACGAGAGATACTGAGAAAATGCCATAGTAGTGCTTATGGAGGACATCACGCTGGAGATAGAACTGCACATACGGTTCTACAATCAGGTTTTTATTGGCCTACTCTCTTTAAAGATGCTAGAAAATTTATTTTATCTTGTGATCAAGGTCAAAGGGTTGGAAATATTTCTAGACGTAATGAAATGCCTATGAATTATTCTCTGGTTATTGAACCGTTTGATTGTTGGGGTTTTGACTTTATGGGTCCTTTCCCTCCTTCACAAGGCTACACTCATATTCTTGTTGCTATTGATTATGGTACTAAATGGGTAGAAGCTATACGTACTAAAAGAGATGATGGTGAAACCCCATTAAAAATGCTTAAAGACATTATTTTCCCTAGGTTTGGTGTGCCTAGATATCTTATGACTAATGGGGGTTCTCATTTTATTCATGGTGGTTTTAGAAAGAATCTTGCTAAATATGATGTTAATCATAAAATTGCATCACCCTATCATCCTCAAACTAGTGGGCAAGTAGACTTATCAAATAGAGAAATCAAATCTATCTTGTAAAAGACTGTTAACAAATCTAGAAAAAATTGGGCTAAGAAATTAAGTGATGCTCTGTGGGCTTATAGAACTGCTTATAAAAATCCCGCGGGCATGACTCCTTATAAAATGATTTATGGAAAAGCTTTTCACTTGCCCCTAGAATTAGAACACAAAGCTTATAGGACAGTGAGAGACCTAAATAGAGATTTTAAACTTGCTGGTGAGAAAAGGTTGCTTGACTTAAGTTCTTTAGATGAATGGAGGAGTCAAGCATATGAAAATGCTAAGCTCTTTAAAGATAAAGTTAAAAGGTGGCACGATAAGAGAATCATTAAAAGAGAGTTTCATGTTGGTGAGAAAGTGTTATTGTATAGGTCTCGTCTCAGATTTTTTGCAGGAAAATTACTCTCGAGATGGGAAGGACATTTTGTTATCGAAGAGGTATATTGTTCGGGGGAAATTAAAATTGTTTCCCTTGAAGACAACACTTCACAAGTGGTGAATGGCCAAAGACTCAAGCATTATATTTCTGGAGATCCTTATAATTAACATGTTGATTTGTATTCGAGCCATGATCCCAGAGGAATTTTTTCAGAAGCGTATTTCAGAAATTGCAGTGTCCGTTTTTGAATAGGTATAAGTTTTGGTAAGAAAACGTTCGCGAAACATCTTCCAACTTTTATTTTTACAGGTTTTGGAAAATATAAAAAATTATGAGCCAGAAACGAGGCGGAGACGAAGCCCGGAGTATCCTCGCCATGCCCAGGCGCGGGCCCACCCTTGGCCGCGCCGGGCTATGGTGAGGATGCCTCGGAGTCCGTCTCCGATCCGTTTTCACCCAGTACCTTCCTTTCGTTGTAAAACTTTTTTCTATATAATCCCCCGGACCCCCCGAGGTCCGTATATTGTTTTCTCGTCATGTTTCCGTTTCGAGCTGTTTCTGCCAGGATCTGTTTTCAGTTTTAGAAGCATCATGGTCTCCTCCAACAGCAACCAGGGGAAGGGACCAAAGGAAGATGATCTCCAAGACCCGGAGCCGGAGGAGGAGATCGAGAGTGGGGATGAAGGAGATGTAGAAGAAAACCCACGAGTGCATCCACGCACCACCATTGCAAGAATTTGAGTGGTTGCAAAACCTCGCAAGCAAACGGCAAGGATGAGCACCAGAGGGAAGGCCCCACGTCACTTCTTAGCTTCAAGGACACCCCTTTCAGGCATAAAGAAACCTTTCTGTACTTTAATTCATGAGTATCAATCTAGGAGGGTACTCGAGGTAGATTTGCCTTTTTGCTGGGATATGGATCGTTCTAACCGTGCAGATGATGGAAGCTCTCAACCTAAGGTAGAGTGGGGAAAAAATCTTGGTGGCTGGGATTCACAGTCTAACAGGCATGCAAACCGTATTGATCACAATACGGAGGTTATGCATATGCTTATGTTCGCAATTGAAGATCTCAAGAAATCAATTGATAAGTTCATCGATAAGGATTCACCACCACCACCGAAGAATTGATTCGTCATTGGTATTGGCATCCCCTTGGCCTGTTCCAAGCTTGGGGGGAGTGCCGCGGTATCACGTCACTATCTTTCATCTTTTTACTTTTTCAGTAGAGTCATATCATAAGTAGAGAAGTTATCATATAGGATGGTTTGCAGTATGGAAGTATCTCTCCTTAGTTGGTTATCGTTGTATCCGTTGGTGTGAGTTGCCGGTTTGAAATATTAATGAGAAGTTTCATCATTTACTTTCTGCACACCTTATTTTAGTTTTCAATTTCTATCATATGGTTGAGCTTGTTGTTAGTATTTGGTGTCACTTTGGAGATCATCAAGTTAATCTAGTTGGTTTTGGCAAACTTAGCTTGGGTTAGTAGAAATAATATTTTGAGACGCTAGTATAAGAAAGAGGAATTTGCCTATTAGCCCATAAACTTGGTATTCACAAGTTAAGATCGCTTGGGCCTTCAATGAAGATTGCATGATTGGTTTCATCATATGTATATATTTTTGTTTTCCCTCAACTCTTAAGCTTGCTACCCATCCTAGCTAGCCAAAAACCCTGTACTGAGAGGGAATGCTTCTCGTGCATCCAAACCTTGAGCCCCAAAACCTTGCCATTTGTGTCCACCATACCTTCCTACATGTGGTATTTCACCGCCACTCCAAGTAAATTGCTCTTGTGTTACCTTTAAAACCTTCAAAATTATACATGTTTTGTGTTCCTGTTTTGACTCATGATGACGCAAATAGAGAAACTTTATCTCACTTGTTGATTGGACTCACACACCTATACTAGTGGCTTCATCCGCTTATCCAAATGCTAGGATAGCTCGCAGCAGGGTTCCCAGCCCCAAATAATAATACAAATTCTCTTCACTATTTTTTCCCCTGATTTATCAGTCAAAGCATAATTGTGTAAACAAAAGAGAAAGAGGGATGACCTTCTATACTAGTTGTGTCCTTCAATGGGAGCCGCTCTTGTGAAGTCTAGTTGGCTTGTGACGTACTGTTTTTTTTGTTTGCCATTTGTTGACATAAACATACACCTCTCTCAAAATTAGACACTCCTCCATGGTTTATGATTGTTGGCAAGCACCCGAGGATTCGGTTAGCCATGGTTTGTGTAAGAAAGGTTGGGAGGAGTGTCAACCATTTTATACCTCTATTTTACAAAATAAAAACTCTAGCACATGAGTGATCCATGCTTCCCTCTGCGAAGGTCCTATCCTTTACTTTTATGTTGAGTCAGTAAACCCATTCCTTTCTGTCTCCAGCAAGCATTTGAGTTGTTGTGATCTCACCATCTATATGTTGATTTATTCAATCATGTTTTCTATCCTTCTTTGTTTAGCACATGCTTTATTATCTGAATGAATATTACTTTGAAAGCTATGAATCACTGTAAAAGGATTGTTATAATTAAACATGTTAGGCTCTACAATATAAGCCTTGTTATAATAACTTCACCTAAGATAAGTATGATATCATTATTTGTTCTCCGACCAAGAACGAAGTTTGCCATCACCAATTTTGATTCTCTCTTTTGCATCTTTGTTTGTGACTGTCATTACTCATTTCTCTTCTTGTATATACTGATTGGTGCATAGATAAATGTGATGCTTCTTGTCCATAAATTATTTATCGACTCTTCACTCCACAAATATGTGGTCATGTTTACTGAGTTTAGTTTTGATTGGGGACAAGCGAGGTCTAAGCTTGGGGGAGTTGATACGTCCATTTTGCATCACTAATCTATATCATAATTTTATGTTATTCATCGATATATTTCATGTTATGATGCTTCCCTTATGTTATTTTATCTATTTTGCATGTTTCATAATTTTTGGAGAATAAACACCGGGACCAGAAATCCGATGGAAAAAGCACCGCCGAGATACCATATTTCAGAAGATCGGAAGAAGAAGGGGGACACCGGGGGTCTCTTAGAAATTCAGAGGAGGAGTCCAGCTAGAAGGGGTGATGAGGGGATAGTAACCCGGTATGCCAACTCCCAGGTAAGATCCGGCCCAAACGGCGGATGGACCAAATCCGGCTAAGGACAAAGAAGCTCCTAGAAGGCCCAGGGCTTGTAAGGATCGTAACCCGGATTGTGGGTTACGGTAAGGAAAGTTAGGGTTCGTATGAAGAGTTCGAATAGGACTCAAGAAGTGCTTTGTAGGGCAAGCCAAGGGGGGTATGAGTACTATATAAACCAACCCCTAGGCTTCGCCTGAGAGAGATTCAAGTCATAGTTGTAACACCTGTTATCGAGTATCCAGTATAATCATATCGAGAGCCGGCGAGTTGCTTTCCGGTTCTTAGATTGCTTTCGCCATGTTCTCCTTCGAGCTAAACCCTCTCCCAAATACCTGTGTCGACTTGCCCCAAGATCAGTTACCCCAGGTAACATCTGCCGTGATTATCCCACGACAGTTGGCGCCCACCGTGGGGCCTGCGTCCAAAGGTGTTTACATCACGGGAGAAGCTCGGAAGAGCATGAAGAACCTCATCGTCGGAGAAATCTACGTCAACAGCAAAGGAGAGAAGATGGTAGACGATTCTGGCTGGGGGCCAGAGTCGGATCACCTCGAAACCGGATCCATCGTGACAGTCGGCAGCATCAACGTCTTCATCGGTATGGTATGTACTTCCAGTTCGAATTGTGATAATATTGGATCTGATTCTATGTCAGGGGAAGACACGTATGTCCGATCGGAAAAAGAAGAGTCGATTGGAACAACGGGTCAGATAGAGAGGGAGGATGATACCGAGTCCATACGGGACTTATTGGAGGATCGATATGAAAAGGAAAACAGCGAGGAAGAACAATACGAATCTACACCGGGCATCATGCGCCGGGTTGCAGTTTATGCGGCTCCCGCGACCAATCTCAATCAAGAAAACGCGGCCGCGGCGCCAGCCGGGGCGGTCCAGGCAGCGGCCCAGCAGCAAGGAGCAGTTGACCCGGGCTTGGTCCAGGTCGATGGAGAGTCGGCGTCTGTCACCAGTCGTCCAGCAGACGAGGAGCGACACGCAAATATGTTCGGGTTCCAAGCAAACCGGACACCGGGGGCGGGCCCCTCAAACCCGCGTCACCCGGCTCTGTTTGATAATAATTTGATTTTGGACCCCACAGTCTTGGCCACAGTTATTACCCCAGAAAACGCGGCAGAGCGTGTAAGAGACCTGGACGTGGCTCGTCGTGCATTGGAGCAGCAAAGAAGGCAAGTGGAAGCAGAAAGGCAGGGGATGGTCGCGCGGCAGCGCGAATTGGATGACCGAGAGACCCGGCTCCGGGAGGAAACGACAAGGATGCACCAAAGACACCGAACTATGCTGCCGGCAACAGGAGGGGTTATTAACCCGACTGCCCTGGTGTTCACGCCTCAAGATCAGCCGATTCCACCGGCGAACCAAGGGACCATACCGCGACCTTCAACGGGAGCACATCCGGTAAACGCGCCAGCCGGGTTACCTTTGCCACAGACAGGGGTGACAGCCGGCAATACCATGCCGCCACCACCATCACGATTCCGCACACCAGCAGGTCATTACAACAATCCCATGGACAACGTGTACGCAGCAACGCTCGCATTAAACCAGATCCCTGTGGGAGACTCGCCTCATGCGGAAGGAACCCGACGAGCAATCGATCTGCTACACACCGCGGTAGCACAGCAAGCCAATTATCCGGATCATAGGAGCGGGATGCATGGGACGCCGTACGCCAGTCAGCAACAGGGCAATGTTCAAACAAGTGCGGCACAACGAAGGGAAGAGCAGCAGCAAATGCCGCCTCCACCGCGTATCCAGACAGTACCAGTAGTATCAGCAGCGCAGGCGGTGGTGGACAGTTCCAGAGCCAGAAGAGCCAGGGCCGGGTCTGCAGCGCACGAGTTACCGATGGTGCCGCACCCCGGGGCGCCCCCAGCCGGGTCACGTGTTTCCCGGGTAAGACCAGCCCCAACCACCCTTGCGGGACCAAAGTGCCTCTCGGACGATATCAGAGCAGAACCTTACCCGGAGAAGTTCAAAGAACCGGGGAAAGTAGTAAATTATGAGCCAACAATGGATCCAGAAACGTGGCTGAGCAGCTATGAGATGGCAATGTCAATTCGCAACGCATCCGAGAATCTCCAAGCCAAATTCATGTACTTAATGATGTCAGAGGGAGCAGCAAAGTTATGGTTCACCAACCTACCGGAAAAATCAATCAAGTCGTGGGAGGAGCTAAAGACCGCATTCATCAAGCACTTTCATGGGACATGCAGAAAGTTATTTACTATTGATGATTTAGAAAGATGCGTTCAGAAGAAAGGAGAGTCGGCACGCAGCTGGGTACGCCGGGTTATGGAGATACTCCACTCGTCTACGGATATCCAGCCTAAGGACGCGCTACAAGCTATGGCAAAAACATGTAAGTATGTTCCTTTAGTGCAAAAGCTAACTCGCATGAAATCTAGTAGGAATGCAGCGGAGGTTACAATGGGAGAGTTAATGGATGCGTGCAACAAACACGCTGCAACGGATACCACAGAGGAGGAAGTTGATGACAAGAAAGCAAAAGCAAACGCAAGTAGCAGCGGGAAAACCGGCAATGGATCGGCGCCAAACAATAATGGAAGTAGCCAAAACAAGCGCCCGTTTGAAGGGAATTCCGAGTTTGTAGCCAACACGGAGGCCGGGTCTTCAAGACCTAGATCCGAAGGGAATTTTAATACCGGAAATCACAATGGGGGACACTACCAAGGACCTCCAAGACCAAGCAACAGTTGGGACATATTTAGGATGGCGTGCCCGAAGCATAGCAGGAATGGCAAGCCGGCCAATCATTCATTGGAGCAATGTGCCGACTTACAAAGGTGGAAGAACGAGGAAGTGAACAGAGCTATGCGAGGTGCGGGCCGAGGAGGAGGTCCGGGTCTAGGTGGAAACTTGGGTAACGGACCGCCCCCAGCCGGTAATCCGCCAGCTGGAAATCAAGGTAACAATCAAGGTGGAGCAGGAGGTTTTCAAGCTAACCCCAAACAGCTGGGTCAATATCACGTGCACACTACAGGAGGCTCTAACAAGGATAAGAAGATACTGAAACAAGCAGTTAATTCGGTCTCTTCCGCTGTTCCAAGGTATTTGAGGTGGTCAGAACAAGAGGTAACATGGAGCAGGAAGGATCACCCGGATAGAGTTGATCACCCGGGAGTCTTAGCTTTGGTAGTGGCACCACAGGTCAACGGCTACGAGCTGAAAAAAGTCTTGATGGATGGAGGAAGTAGTATCAATATCCTGTACTGGGAAACTTTTCTGCGTATGGGCTTAAAGGAATCTCAGCTGCAGAAGAGTACAACAGTTTTTCACGGGATAGTGCCGGGTCACTCAGCATGCCCTGAAGGAAAGGTGGCACTGGAAGTAGCTTTTGGAGAGTCAAAGGACAACTACCGAGTCGAGTGGCTTACCTTCGAGGTAGTAAAGTTGCGCAGCCCTTATCATGCATTGTTTGGGAGGCCGGCTTATGCCAAGTTCATGGCGAGACCGTGTTATGTGTACCTACAACTGAAAATCCCGGGTCCCAAGAAGACCATTACAATACACGGAAACCGAGATATAGCAGCTGAGTGTGATGAGGGAGACGCGGCAATGGCCGAGCAAGCCTGTAGGAAGGAGGAGCTCAAGCATTACCGTTCTCAGGTAGACCTAGAAGAGAGGGCAACATCAAAGAAGCCAACTCCTGAGGGGGACAAAGCAAAAGTTAGGGCAGAACAAAACCCTAAGATGGTAGGCTTCATCAGGAGCGATATTTTCAAAACTCCCAGAAGGGAAGAAGAAGACGTACCACCATCCGCGGCTGATCACGTTTCAAGGGCGACATACCCGGATTGGCTAGCAAATCCGGTACTCATTACGAAAGGGCATAGCAAGTGGAGAATGTGCATCGGCCGTACCAACGCGAGGCCGACTCTCGGGAGTAACTAAAGCAGTGTAATCGACGGCGGGTTTCATACGCACTCTTTTCCTTACCAGGGTACCTACGGGGACTGGAAGGTTTTTAATGAGGCGGCCTGCTGATTCAAAAAAGAAATTTTTATCAATAAAAGAAGATGGTTTCGAGTCTTATCATGGTCTTTGCTTCAGTTACAAGTAAGTAACATTGTTACTATCAATACATCAGTATCATCGAAATACATTGCGTGAATATAGGTCTCCGGGGGGTGATCTGCTTCAATAAGTAATCACAAAACCCGGAGACCCGGCCATGATGCCTACGAGTTATGGGGGCTGATTACTCGAAAAAACGGGTACAGCTGCAATCTTATAACTGGACAAAGGAGCCAAATTTCTTGGTTATTCTTACTTAAGCTCGATGTGACTCGCACTAAAGTGGCATGATCTGTTCACGTACGATTACAATCAAACTATGCAGCCCAATGTGGCTTGCTTGATCTTGTTTTTCGTATAGATGCAACGACATGGTATCCACGCGAAAGCCGGCTTACAGTACAAGATAATCAAAAGGGTCATCTAAACCACAAGTCCATGCAGAGTATAAGGCTAAAAAAGCCGGAAACTCAACAAGTATTAAGCATGACTTCAGTATTTATGTAAACAGCTATTGGTATTCAGCTTGGTAAACAGCAGTACGTCATCTGAGAAAGGCCACGCCCCCATAGCTCGTACTTTGGGTCATGGGGACTGGGGACTTCGAAACAGAAACAAACTGTTTAACTACCAAAGCCTGTAAACCTTAATTTCCGAGTATTGGGGACTTAAAGAAAGTTCATCTATCAAAACCTACGATACTCGGTTAGCCGAGTCTCAAAAGGAAATTGGAAACAAGAGTTCGAAATATCGAGAATAAGCTTATAAGTAACACAAGGATGGATATTATCAAAAGCCAGGGGAGGCAAAGAGTTATCATAAGTTAACAAGCATACAGTCATAGTATCAGCATCAATGGTGCACAGGCGCACCGCAAAAAAAAAAATCATATCAGTCTCGAGAAACGCAAAGCACTAGGCAGCGTCCTACTCGGCGTCCTGAGAGCGGTCCTCCGGGTCTAAGTCTTGGACTTGCTCCTTGGCCTTGCCAGCAGTTTTACCCGGGCTCTTCACATCTGGACGAACAGGCGGAGGCACGGCTGGGGTAGAGGTAGACGGCTTTACGCCCAGCTCTGCTTCCCTCTTTGCAGCCTCTTCCTTCCTCCTAGCCAGATCAGTCGACCATTTGTCCAACATATCAATAGGGGGGGGTGCCTCCACCAGGATAACCTTGCCCTCAGAGTCATACGAGCTCATAATCGTGTTTAGATCCATCTTGTCGGCCAAAGCTGTGGCTGAAGGACGTACCGCAGATTGTATAGCTTTGAAATCCTGGGGCTTGAATTTGGATCCGTCAGCTTTAAACTCTGGGAACCCGGATACTATCTTCGCCGGGTCAAGCTTTGGAAAATAAGCCTTCGCCAGCGTTAAAGCCCGGGTCATCCCAATTCGGCAGGATGAGCGCTTCAGTATTTCAATCCATCCAGGTGCTGTGGAAAAGGCCTGTATAAGGGTCTCCTCGCCCGGGTATACCTCAAAAGGCCACTTGATAGCATCCAGCAAAAGTTTCGTGCCGGCAAAAAACGTCCGGAGCACAGTCTTCAGAGTTTTAACTTGAGTAATGGCATTCTCCTCCGGAGCAGCAAGGTTAGCACCTGCAATCGAAACATGCAAAATCATATCAGTAATATTGATTATTACAGCGGCAAGATAGAGATACGCAAATTAATCGCAAATAGCAAACTTACTTAGCAAGATACGGTAAGTGTCCGTAAGCTGAGTCGACAGGTTATTCAGCGAGGACTGGGCAACATTGTACTTCTTCTTGTATGTGGAGACATCTTTTTTCAAAGTCTTTATCTCCGCTTCAAGGGCCTCCCTACGCTTAACTTCAGCCAGCAAGAGCTGCTCAGCCTTAAGTAACGCTTCATCTGACTGAGTAATCTCTGCCTGCAAAAGCCGGGTGAAGCTGTAAGCCGGGTATCACGAGAGTATTTCATCTGAGGAAATGATTACCGAAAAGTATTATGCGAAGTACCGAGGATAATTTAAAATAAAATTATACTCGGGACTTGGGGACTGGATGTATAATAAGGAGTATCAAGTAAAAGTTACCTGATGTGCTGCAGCCATACGTTCTAAGACAGTCCCTTCTGAAGCTTTCATGGCGAGAAGAGCGCTCATCAGCTGGTTAAAGTCAGCGTTATCCGAGTTAGATGGCTCGGGTACCTGGAAAGTGGGAAAAGGAGCATTTCTTGTAACAGGAGGTGGCACCCGGGTCATCCGAATGTCGGAGTCTGGTCCCCCTCCCGCGCTCGAAGCTGCTCCTCTCTCCTTCTCGCCTGCGTGTGAAGCGATTGGATACTCGGCGTCATGCCTAGCTGGCTCCGGTGGCGACACTTGCTCGTCGCCAGCCGTGGTGAAGGCATCATCAGCCGGCTCGTTCTCGACCCGGACCTTAGCCTCGGTGTCCTCCTGGTCGCTACTAATAACCGTGGCTCTGAAGAAGGTGCAAAGGCGCAATTAATCTTTGGTTAAAATTAATAAGGGATGAAAGTTCGGTATAATATCAGGAAAAGGCGCTTACCCGGTGTTCACCGGGAAGTCCGAGGGGAAGCCGTCACTAGACCCGGAAGAGACTGAAAAATGGCAAGAAAGGTCTGGGATTACGTTACAAAGGAATGACCGGAAACAAATTTTGTTTACAACAAATACCAGGGTGTTGAACCGGGGGCGGCGAAGCGACCGGGTTAGGGGTCTCGTTGCCCGGATGATTCCGGGTTACTCGGCGCCTAGTTGCGGGTGGCTCCTTCAATTATGATCAAAAGGGGTGGAGATGGGGTTAGCCCCGGAGTGACGTTATGGGAACAAAAAACCAAAGTGTAAGGAGATGAAGTAAAAACCTGGAGGGCTATCCTCTGGGATTTCCTCTTTGTTCCGGCTTTGGTGGCCGGCTCCGGTTCTTCCTCCTCGCTGGTGGACCCGCCCCTGCTGTCCGTTTCTTCTTCTTCGCTTTGGTCCTCTCGCTCTGAAAAATATCCGAGTTACAGCATAAAGAAGAAGAAAAGGCAGGATATGACGTGTGCAAGGGAATCAAGTATGCACCTTCATTCGAGTCAATGACATCGTCTTCCTCCTCCCCGTCTTCGGAATTAGGAGGGGTGTCGACCGTCCAAAAGTCATCATCGGCCTAAGGAGAAGATGCCGGGATAGTGATTAATATCGAGTCAAGAGAAGCGAATAAAAGTAAGTTGTTAGAAGTCAAAATCAAAAGGCAGAAAAACTTACTGCGGGGGTTGGATTCTCGAGGGTAAAAGGTTCTAATCCGGCTATGCCCCGGATTACCTCGAGCTTCTCTGTCAGGAAACCCTTAATTGTTTTGTTAATGTCACCCGGAGCAAGGGTGCGGGTAGAGAATCGGATTGGGTCCGTGGTTTGACCCGAGTATTCGCACATCAGCTTCTCACGAATGGAGTTTGGCTGAATGCGGAAGCTAACCCAGGTCTTCACCAGGTTTAGCCCGATGAGGCCTCGGGCGGACAAGATGGAGATCCTAGCTAACAAAGGCAAGATCGCCTCCCTGTCCGAATCAGGCGCGAAGGCGTTGAATTTCTCGGAGATGTCAAGTTGACCCTCCGAGTAACCCGGCAACTTCTTTTCACCGGTTGGAGAGGTATCCTGGCAGTAGAAGTACGAAAGCTGCCAGTGCTTTACGTGGGAATTGAGAGAAATAGGAGGCATCAGGGAGTTCTTGCGGCGCTGGATAGAAACCCCGCCGCAAGTGAGAAGTGCGCCGTCGCCGCTTTCGCGACACGGCTTGCACTGAAAAAGTTCGACGAAGAGGGCTAGACTTGGCGGAGTGCACAAGTAAGATTCGGAAAGAACGATAAAATGGGAGATGTTCAGAATGGAGTTTGGACCTATATCGAAGATGCGGAGGTTGTAATGGTCTAGGACGTCACGGAAGAAGGGGTGACCCGGAGGCCTAAAGCCCCGGGTCACATGTTCAACGAAGCATATTACCTCATTCGTTGCTGGGGAAGGCCGGGTTTCGTTGCCTGGTATTCTCCAGTGGATAGACTCCTGTGGAGGTAGGGTTCCAAGCTCGACCAATTCCTCCAGTTTGGCCTTGGTGACGGAGGACTTCCCCCAATTGGCTGATATGGAGTTTGTGGATCTAGCCTTAGCCGGCTGTTTCCCCTGCCTCTTGGGTGCCATGGGATTGACCTGGTAAAACATTGAAGAAAAAGACGTAAGGAACAAAAACTTGGAAGTTAGCAGGTAAGCAGTTACCTGCAATTTGAACATAATCCGGCTATTGCCTCGCTGGGTCAAGTGTGGTTTGTCCGGGTATCAAGTGACCTTACGAAATCCATAGAGCTTTCCGTAAAAGCAAATGTTTGGAGAAGTTAGAGGGATACTTATATGCTTACCATCTGCGAATGAGCCGGAGAAGTAAGATTTTCTGAGGAAGGGAAACAAGGGCGGAAATTTTAGATGGCCCGAGCCTAGATTGGGAATTCCATTTCTAAAATTATGACCAAATTAATGATTACTGGAATTAGGGGAGTAATATAAGCTATGAATCCTATCCAAAGGAATGTTTATGGTAAGTGTCAGTGAGCTAATCCGGCGCGGCCCGAGAAATTGCGGACCGCTCGATTCAGATCTAATCTGAGGAAGAACTGAGAAATTGCGAGGGTAAGCTGGAGGATGTAAGGGACTTACCGAAGGAGATTGGAGTAAGGCCTTGCGGAGACAGATGGCGCAAGATTCGTGTCCTTTCGTGACCGTTGACCGGCGAATCGGAGGCTTGACGGTGGATTCGGGAGCTGGAGCGGCTCGCGCGGTGGCGGAGCGCAAACGAAGGCGGATGGGCTCCGGCGAGATGCGTGGGGCTCCCGTGGTGGCACTCTGCGAGCTTGAGCTTGGGAAGAAGAGAAATGGGGAAAGTGAGCCGTTAAGGGTTGAGTTTGCTTCATGGGGTTTATTTATAGTAAACCGGGTGGAAAGACTCATCCTAACGGGCGAAACCCGGGAGTTGCGGAGTAATGGTTGGACATTTTGAAATTTGAAGACGCGCTTTATGCGCCCTTCGATATGATCCCGAGAAAGGAGGAGGGGGAATCTCCTTCCTGGTATTAGTGATAATTATCAAAGAAGGTGCGAAATCACGGAGTTCCCTATTAAAGCTCGAGTCTGGAAGATTAAGAGAGAACCCTTGGGGGAGAACCGGGTCTTTGTCTGGCTTCCTTGGTACCAGTCACGGCTATTCACCAGCGCACTGCGTCTTGATTTCCATGTGTTTGCGTCTTATATTTCTGTAGGGAATAGCCGGCGCTTCGAAGAGTAAATCTTGGAAGCCCAGGCTATTCTGGGGACTACTGATGAGGGGATAGTAACCCGGTATGCCAACTCCCAGGTAAGATCCGGCCCAAACGGCGGATGGACCAAATCCGGCTAAGGACAAAGAAGCTCCTAGAAGGCCCAGGGCTTGTAAGGATCGTAACCCGGATTGTGGGTTACGGTAAGGAAAGTTAGGGTTCGTATGAAGAGTTCGAATAGGACTCAAGAAGTGCTTTGTAGGGCAAGCCAAGGGGGGTATGAGTACTATATAAACCAACCCCTAGGCTTCGCCTGAGAGAGATTCAAGTCATAGTTGTAACACCTGTTATCGAGTATCCAGTATAATCATATCGAGAGCCGGCGAGTTGCTTTCCGGTTCTTAGATTGCTTTCGCCATGTTCTCCTTCGAGCTAAACCCTCTCCCAAATACCTGTGTCGACTTGCCCCAAGATCAGTTACCCCAGGTAACATCTGCCGTGATTATCCCACGACAAGGGGCGCCAGAGAGGGGCCACCATGGGCCCACACCATGAGGTGGCGCGCCCCCTCCTAGCCGCGCCACCAGGTGGTGTGGCCACCCTGGCCCACCTCTGGGGGATATCTTTCGCGTACTTGGCCCCCAGAGAACCCTAAGCCCCATACCATCATTGAAGAATTATTCCACCGCCGCCTCGGGGCGGAAAACACCCGAGACAGAAAAGCTCTCTGGCAGGGGGACATCTGCCGGGAAAATTCCTCTCCGGTGTGGGGAAATCATCGCCATCGTCACCGTCATCACTCCGGGCATCATCGTCATCAACATCACCACCATCACCATCACCCTCATCATCCACCGTCATCTCGTTGTAACAATTAGGGGCCTCTATCGTTGTTTTCATTAGATCTCTCTTCTGGTGTGGATTACTTGTTAGTAGTTGATGCTTGTGAGATTTATCGATGTTTGCACTTTATGACCAGATTGTTATCATCCATTGTATCACCTATGATTATGATCCATATGATGTCTTGTGAGTAGTTTGTGTTGTTCTTGAGGACATGGGATAATTCAAGTTGACTACATGATACTTCACCATTTATGGGCCTAGGGGAATACATCGTGTATTTGGATACTAATTGTGGGGTTGCCGGAGTGACAGAAACCTAAACCCCCATTAGGAAACCATTGTGCGAGGGAGCGTAGGATCCCGGAGTTTAAAGTTGTGGCTAGATTTATTTCTTAATTACTTTCTTGTAGTTGTGGATGCTTGCAAGGGGTATAATCACAATTATGTATTAGTCTTGGATCGGACGGTACATTAGTATAGGTTCACCCACACAACACTTACCAAAACACTAAAGATTATTCGGCGACATGAAACAAAAGCACTTGACAGAAACCTCCCATGTGTCCTCGAGAACGTTTGTTAATCATAAGTAAACCTACCGGCTTGTCCTTTGCTGATGAAAAGATTGGGCCACTTGCTGCATTATTATTACTGCATTTTATTTACTCGCACTTTATTTATCTGCATATCAAAAACCCCTACAAATTTATCTTTCAGTATTTACAGTTATTCCTTCATCGAAACTGCTTCTCAACACCTTCTTCTCCTCGTTGGGTTTGACACTCTTATTTATCGAAAGTACTACGATACACCCCCCCTATACTTGTGGGTCATCAGTAGTGCGGGGATGTTGAAAGTTTAGTGTCTCCCGGAGGGGAGTTCACTTGAAGGAATGCCACCCAGGAACAAAGTGATTATGATGTTGATGGCTCCCAAGTGCAGGAGATCAATCGTAGTCTTCGATGAGAAGTATTACCCAAATTTGTAGTTCGACTCAGTGGGAACACAAGAATACCGGTGAGACTTTAGCAATTGGGACGTCACTCCCAACCACACCTGTGTATCAACAAACTTGCAGCGAGAGTGGTGAGTGTAATAATGCAGTGAAAGTAAACAAACATAAAGTAAATGGAGAGCAAGTGTTTTCCCAGTTTTCACCGGAAAAGAGTGAAAGTAAACCAGAGACTAAAACGCAGGAATGAGGTGATAGCGGGGTGTTGCACGGATAAGATTGATCATGTAATAATGTTTTGCTAGCAGCGGGGCCTTTCTCTATCTCAGTTTTATGTAGGTGTGTGTTCCGTAAATTATTGTGCGTACTAACCAAGAGAATTTGCACAAAGCCTATTGTCCTACCTACCCATTTCACCAGGGCCAATTTGGAACTATAGGTAATTAAGGTCTACCCTTTCGAATAGCCCGGACCAACGCATTAACACTCCATGAACACACATAATCCTCAAAATAGAACATATCCCCCTTGTTTTCCCTAGCTGTCACTTTAGGGTTCGCAGGTTCAACATAATAGCAGGTAATACACATTGCAGATAGATACCAAACTCAAATATATGATGTAGCAATGTAAGTTCAGTACTGAAATCATGCCACTTGGGCCCTAGTTACAAGCATTAAGCCTAGCAATAGTGCATCAACATAAGACATAAGAATTCTCAAGACAAACCCCTAGATCCCGCATACCGGGTAGCAATTACATGATCAATCTCATCCAAAACCCCTCACACCTCACATGCCTACATCAACTACTCACACATGGAGGGGGTGATGGAGCTCATGGTTGATGGAGATGATGGTGGTGATGATGATGGTGACGAAGCCCCTCGAATTCCACCTCCGGGGGTGAAATCCCGGATCAATCTGACTCCGAAATCGAAGATCGTGGTGGCGGCGGCGCTCCGTTTCGCGAACAGCCCTCTCCTTCGAAACCCGTCAGTTTCTCGTATATATGGAGGGGTACGTCGAAGACCTAGCCGGAGTGGGCCATCTGGGCCCAAAAGGGGTGACCCCACGCGGCCAAGGAATCTGGCCGCATGTGGGGCCCCCTTTTGGCCCTCGGGTGTCCCCCCGGCCCCATCTGGTGCTCATTCCCCTTCTTTTCCATAAAAAGTTACGTGGTTTTCGTCCCCTGTGAAAAGTCCTACGAAAATAGACGGAAAGAAGACTTTTGCTAAAAACAGCGTCAGATTCTGCAGATTTATTCAATTATGGGGGGACTCCAGAGAGAAATACGATGCAAAGTGCTTGGAAAAGTAGATGCATTTTGGGTGCATCAACTCCCCCAAGCTTAGCTCGTTGTTTGTCCTCGAACAACTCAAACGCAGTGCAGAAGCGATAAAAACTTTGGCAAGAACTTTGCATTGCATATTCATCATCAATTAATACTAGCAAATACTCAAGACATGATTCCTGTAACAAGTAGCAAAATACTAGCAAGTGTGCATCTACTCAGTGTTGAAGCATATATACTTCTTGCAACAGAAATAACATGAAGTGTTAATACTTGAATGAGTTTGCTCAATTGTAGACATAAACAAAGGCTTGTGCATCGCTGATGATTGAATCATATCAAGATTTTTGAGATCTCTGATTCTTTCATATGTTGACAAGTAAAATCATTGTGCTTACTACCTTGCTCTTAGTTTGGCTAAAGCATTAATTTTTCATTTTGATTCTTATGCTTGACAAACTACAAGTTGAAAGCCCCATGCCCCTTAAAAGCGAAGTCCCGCACCATGATTACTCAACTCTAGATTCCTAATAAGCCTTGTACAATCATTGTAAGTATTAATGACATCATAGAGAGCAGCAATTGGGGTACCTCTTGCCCCATGACATGAAAACCAGCCCATGTCAAAATGGCAAGACAAACAAATGGAATGGACTCATTATCCTTTTTTATTTCATTCACTATATGCATAGCTTCTTATTTTATTATAGGATATGTTGCGGAGTCCATTCTAGCTATAAGTAAATTTCCACCATGATATCGCATGGCTTGGGTTAGCGGCCCAATGCGTCTCTCTAATCATATATACTTACTCATCAAGACTTACTATTCCTCTACCTCATTTCGGCATGACAGGCATCCACAGTTAAAAGAACATGATATCAACTTGAATATAGAATTCTTAGTGCAGCGTTGAAAGTTTTCCATGTGATACACATTTAGACTAACCCCCAACCATAAGTTCGTCAAGCATAAGACTCCACTTTTATCATTCATGAAATTTTGTCTTTTAATTCTTTCCTTGGTTGGAAAGTTCAGTAAGCACAATGGGATGCGTAAACCTTTGCTTAAGGCTACAATTATTCAATCCATCAGCCAAGTAATGACACTAAACAATATTTCAGTTGCATCAGAATATATTCTACTAAACCATGGAGAAGATAAACAATGGCTATTATGTCACTAAGTGTTAAGGGAATCATAAGGTGTGCACTTGCTGTTATTAAAAAGCATACATAAGCACGGCAAAGGTGTCATACCTTTCATCCCTTCAAGCACATTATCATATCATTGTTGTTCTGCTCTCCCCACTTGAACTACTCAATAAAAACTCAAATCTTGCTATAAAAATTTACTACATTCAGCAATTTGTTTACCTACCTAAACACCTCAAAAGTTTCTCATGTTTTACAGAGGTGAAGGCCATAAAAAGTTGCAGTAGTGATTAAATTTTTAGCTCAAACGGAGTCACAAGTAAAGATTAAAGCATATATCAGTGAACATACTTCAGCAATTCCTGCAGCAACATATTTATACTAAACTCAAGAAAACAAAAATCTTTTTGTGGTTTTTGATTTTTAGAAACATAATGTAAATAACCAGAAGTAAACTAGCTAACAAATAACAAAAATATTTTTGTGTTTTTCAGATTTAAAGAACATAAAACAACAAATAACATGCAAGTGATATAACACAACGAATGAGGAGGGAGATAAATACTCCCCCAAGCTTGTGATCAAGCTAGTATCCTGGGTGGTAATCATGTCCACCACTCGACGAACCTCCCTAGAAGAAGGATGGATCATGCCATGCCTGTGCTCCAAGGTGTGGTTCAGGGAAGCCCCAGGGATATGGCATAGGCGCCTGGTATTGGGGCTCCTCCTATTGTTGCTCTTCTTGTTGTGGCTCTTCTTGCACAGTCCACTTTGTCTCCCTGTCAAACAAGTCAGCACAAGGGAGCCTTAACAGACACAATGTGCCCATTAGAATCCTTATAGCAATATGAAAAATATTCTTTCTCAGCCCTGCTCATATCCATGCGAAAAAGTAAACCAAAATCCAGCAGTCGAGACTCATTTACCATGGTACCCAAGTTATCATTAAAACCTCGTTCTGCCATAATGTATTCATGGATTAAAGTGGCAATGGCACCAACATATAAAGTAGTTTTATCCGTGCCATTCCTACTCACAGCTAAATGCAAAGTTCTAGCAAGTATGGTTCCCAGGTTATATATAGGTGTTGTATTTTCCATTGCACATTTTAATAAATAGATCATAGGACCAGTGCAAGGAGAAGTGTTATCCCTAGCAAGGAATCCTCTAGCAAGAAACAATGCAAAATATCTAAGGCCCGGGTGTTGGATGCATGTGAGCTTGCCTCTATTCATTCTTTCAGGAATATTTTTAGCAATGCTACGCCAGAATGTGACAAGTTCTTCTCTAGAATCAGCATATGTTTCATCCCATAACCCCGTAGTTGGTACACGTATAGCCTTACAGAATTCCTCTAATGACATGACTAAACGCTGCCCCCTCATTCTAAATTTAATGACAAAAGTAGCTGGAGGATGGTTCTTAGACTTACTTTTCCGGTGCACCACCGGTCCCTCAAACCTGAATGTAGAGAGGAATTCCCTCGAGAGTCCCACATATGTGTTGCGTGGATGGCGTGAGAGCTCAAGCAGCCCCGTAGTTGCAGCAAAGGCTTGGAAATCTTCAGCAATCCCCCAATGTTCAAGAACTTCGGGGTCTTGCCATCTTGTGGTATGGACACGCAGATTTTCACCTGCAAAAACCAATTCATCCTCCCATAACTCATTATCATCATGATTGTTGGACACCCTTGATTCTCTTCTCCTTGTCCTTGAGGGCATCCCAAGCAATGCCTTTCCCTTGTTCAGCATGTTACCTTGCTGTACCAAAATAAAATTCAACGAAAATTAAATTGTATCACTCTAAAACATTGCTAAGGCATCCATAACTAGTCCTCTAATCAATATCATGCATCCATATCAACTAGAAAGCTTAAATTCATGGAGTTCTTAGACATAATAGGTGACACCTAGTGCAGCAAAATACTTCATACACAAAGCATGGGAGCAAAAAGTAATTGGATGAGTGAAGGAGTTACATACCAAGGAGTGATTCCATCAAACAGATTTGAAAAATCTGCCACAAATGTGGAGATCGAGGATTGACGGAGAAACAGAGCACGGGAAAAATGGAGGAGATGAACTGGGGTTGGTTTCCGGTTGAAAGGGAGCAGATGAGCATTGGATGGTCCCCAGCATCCACTTGTGGCCAAAAATGGGGTATCCCACGCGACCAAGGAATCTGGCCGCGTGGAGGTACCTATTTTGGCCCCTCGTGGCCTACTGGTGCGCCCCCACTGGCTGCTGGTCCCTTCGGGCAAAAAACTGACCCCCTTATTTTTCTGGAATTTTATGTGAAACTTTTCTACAGAGAACTTCTAAAACTTCATATTCTGTGATTTCTGATTCTAAATTTTTTAATACTATGTCTATGTCTCACAATTTTAAAGCAAATAACATTAAAAAAATGCAATTTAAATGTTTGTGAATCATGCCTTTATCATTTCCACATTAGTAATGAGGTTGATCAGGTCTCATTAGCAACATGTAAAGAATATAGCTCATGATTCTTATTATTACTTATTATAAAACAATAAATCAAGTTACCTCATATTTGATTGGAATGGTCCCAATCATCAATATTTCATACCTTGGTGCTGGAGGTGGCATAGGTATTTCAATGCTACCAATCTTAATGGAATTTATTTGTATAGCATTCACACTTGTGCTCATACTTGTAACATGTTTCTTCTTGGGAAAATAAATAGTGTGCTCTTTGCCTTTAACATTAAAGGTCACTTTGCTCTCAGTGCAATTTATCACAGCTCCTGCAGTATTCAAAAAAGGTCTACCAAGAATAATAGATAGATTATCATCTTCAGGCATTTCTAATATAACAAAATCAGTAGGTATCAACTCATTAGCAATAGAGATGGGAACATCCTCACATATTCCTATAGGTACAACAGTTGTTTTATCAGGCATTTGTAAAGATATTTCTGTTGGAACTAGTTTGTTCAAATTAAGCTTCTTATATAGTGATAAAGGCATAACACTAACACCAGCTCCTAAATCACATAATGCATATTTCACATAGGCTTCTTTAATTTTGCAAGGAATAGTAGGAATACCAGGATCTCCATGTTTTTCAGGCAATTTTCCTTTAAATGAATAATGAGCAAGCATAGCAGTAATAGCATCAGTAGGTATCTTTCTTTTATTAGTGACAATATCTTTCATGTATTTTGAATATGGAGGATTCTTAATAGCATCAATAAGTGGAATCTCTAATTTCATATTCTAAATCATATCATAAAATTGCCCATACCTCTCTTCATCTTTTGTTTTTGATACCTCTTGGGGATATGGAATGGGTCTTTTTACCCATGGATCCCTTTCTTTACCTTTATCTTTATCTTTATTTGGTTTCTTCTTCTTCTTGGTCTTCTCAATGGGAGGCTGAGGATCCTCCTTACCAGCAGCTTCTTCATTATTATCATCATGTTGTTCAATATCAGGTGGAGATGATTCTTCTTCTTCTTCATTATTATCATCCTCAGTTTCAGCATCAAAAATAGAAATATCCTTGTCTTGCTCATTGGAGTCATCATCATGCTCATTTTCATTGGGAGATTTTCCTGCAAAAGATTTATCTTTAAGAGAAACTTGCTCTTTTCTTTTAGGATGGTCATCAGGATAATCAGGATCCTTGGTGCTTGCACCTCCCCTTGTATTAACTCCACATAATTGTTTTTGTTTATTCAGATTTTCATACAATTGATTTTGTAAACAAATCATTTGCTCAACTTGATTGTTCATTATTTCACAATGTTTAACAATTCTTTTAACTTCCCCTACACTAGCATTTAAATTTTCACGGAGGAAATTAATTTTATGATGGTTTTCCATGATAGTCATTCTAATTTTACGCTCCTCAGGATTATCATGATAAGAAAAATTGTTAACATAAGAGACATCAACAGGAGGTGTTACCTCCTCATTACCTTCCATAGGGAGTATAGAGTTCACTTGAATTGGAAAGCATGGTTCATCAGTAGGAAGTTTAATACCCATTTCAGATAATTCCTTGAGATGAGAGGTTTTAATTCCCTTCTCTTTAATATCCTTGGAAGCTTCAGCCATTGTTTCTTGGTTCAATTCGAGTATACCTCCTTTCTTCTCTGGGAGTGTCTCATTTTTATCTATCTCCTCAATGTTCCAATCAGCTTCATTCTCGAGAATAGACTCCAGTAATTCAATTGCTTCATCAACACTTATGTCCCTAAAGATATTTCCTGCAATACTATCAAGATGTTTCCCCCATTAGTCCATTATAGAATATATCAAGCAATTCATGAGGTTTAAAACCATGACCAGGACATTTCTTACACATTTTACCAAATCTCCCCCAAGCTTGGGGTAGACTCTCTTTCTTATCTTGTTTAAAATTGCCAATTTCAACAGTTAATGCATGTATCCTTTCAGCAGGTAAATATTTATTGAAAAACAATTGCAAGCATTCTTCCTTACTAGTAATACATGCAGGTCCTAAACGATTATACCAAACTCCAGCATCTTCACCCAAAGAAAAAGGAAACAATTTTAAGAATAAATAATGTTGACGGATTTCATTATTTCCAAATGTAGTAGATAAAGCATGCAATTCAGCAATATGATCAAGAGGAGACTCCTCATCCTTTCCACAGAATCTAGAATTCTCAACTATCTCAATTATCTCAGGATTAACATTGAATTCATAATCTTTATCTCTAATTCTAATAGCTGGGCCACACAAATTCCTAGTAGCAGCAAAACAGTTTCCAAGAGAAGCATCATCATAAATAGAGAGTTTATCAAGTTTTGTATAATCAGGTGATATAAAGGCCTCAATAAATGCTTCTTCTTCTTCAGAAGAGGCCCCATATTCATACTCTCCACGAGTCTCATTTCTTTCTAGCTCAAGTTCTACATTTTCATCTACAGAAGATTCAGGAATTTCAGTTGTTTCAGGTGTTTCATTTGCCTCAGGTGTTTCAATAGTTTCAGGAATTTCAGAAGCTAGTTCTTTGTCTACATTATCAAGTGTTTGATCATTAGATGTACTAGTAGACATTTTTGACAATGGTGATTTTGTCGTGGGATAATCACGGCAGACGTTACCGGGGGTAACGAATCTTGGGGCAAGACGACACAGGCGTTTGGGAGAGGGTTCAGCTCAGAGGAAAACATGATGGAACTTGATCTGGTAGCCGGCAATCAAGTCGCCGAGTCTCCGATCTCAAGATATTAACTCAACTCTCGTGTTACACTGGATACTCGATGCCAAACGATATTGCTAGGGTTCTTAGATTTCTCTCAGCTAAACCTAGGGGTCGGTTTATAAAGCACCCGTACCCCCTGGCTTACCCTCCAAAACGCACCCTGAATCCTACCCGGACACCGCATACAAACCCTAACTTTCCTTTACCGTAACCCACAATCCGGGTTACGAGGCCTACAAACTTGGGCCTTCCAGAAGTTTCTTTATCCTTAGCCGGATCTTGCGCAGCGTCCTTTGGGCCGGGTTACACCTTGGAGTTGGCCTACCGGGTTATTATCCCTCCATCAGTAGTCCCCAGAATAGCTTGGGCTTCACGGATCCGTCCTTGAAGCGCCTGCTATTCCCTGAAAAAATATCAAACGCACAAGTATATGGGGGCCGGGTTAAGGTGCTTTGATAAATAGCTAGGCCTAACTCCATGGTGGCCATATAGTAACCAGGCTTTTCTCCAAGTACTTGGCTTAGCTCTCCAGGTCTAAACCCTGATAAAAAATGCCAAAAGCTCGACTTACTTTACTCGATAATTAACCCTGATATCGCGGAAAATATCTCCTTCTTATTTCTGCCCGGATATCACGTTCAACACTGGAAGCATATCTCGAAAAATCCGCACAGATGACCGTTATCCCAAAATTTCCGGATCCCGCCTGTTAGGATAGGTTTATAAATAGAGCCCAGAGGGTAACTTAGATCCCAACACTTCATTCCAACCTTCCCTTTGCTTCCTTATTCCCTGCGCTTCGCAATTTCACAAGAATCTCAAGCCGCCACCGTAGCAAGGCCGCCGTCGACCACGTTCATTCCTGAACTGCTCCGCGCCGCCGCCAAACTCTGCCACCGCGCCTTCATCCCGCTCATCAAGGGTTGCAGGGAGACATCCAGATCGTGACATCGGCCGCCGCCACGCCAGATTCAAGCTCCTCCCAGTAAGTATTTGTTAAGATAGCTCCGCAATTTTTCGATTCACCTTAGATTGGATCTAGGTCAACCTGCGAGCCGCTCTTCCTATTGCACCGGATTAGATCGATTTGACGCTCGCTAACTCCTTTAATCACCTGTTTGATGACTACACCTCATCCTCCTACCATTATTAATCACCAATTTCTTCGTAGAATCGTTCGTAAGTTTTCCAATCTGGATCCATTTCACCTTAATTTTCCGCGCATAACATTGACACCCGGAAAACCCTCCTTTTCCGGCTATTTTGCTTGCAGTAGATACATGGGCAACCATCCGTCTTCCCCAAATACTTTTCCATACGTAAGTGACCAATAATCTCCATAGTTGTACTTAATACCCGGATACCTCGCAACCTCCACTCCATGGCATGATACCCGGATAGTTCTTAATTTTCATACTTCCTTGATACCCCAGACTCGGATAATCCAATACTTCCGAGTCTTATTTCCTGTACCTTTTTTCCTTGTGCTTTGCAGGTTGATCCCATGGCTCCCAAAAGGCAAGGGAAACAGCCGGCCCAGGCGAAGACAACCCAATCCATATCCGCCAATTGGGGGCGATCCACTGTCACAAAGGCCAAGCTGGAAGAATTGGCCGAGTTGGGGGTTCTTCCCCCTCAAAAGGACATCCACTGGAGGGCGCCGGGTGACGAGACCCGGCCCACACCCGCCGACGGCGAGGTGATATGTTTCCTAGAGCACGTGACCCGGGGATTCCGCCCTCCGGGTCACCCTTTCTTTCGCGAGGTCCTGAGCCACTACGGCCTCCGGGTATTCGACATAGGGCCTAACTCTATGTTGAATATTACCCACTTCATTGTCCTATCCGAGTCATACTTGTGCACTCCGCCAAGTTTGACTCTCTTTATTGAACTTTCCAGTCCAAACTGTGCCGCGAAAGCGGTGACGGGGCACTTCTCACTTGCGGCGGGGTATCCATCCAACGCCGCAAAAACTCCCCAATGCCAACCCTTAATGTGAACTCCCATGTTAAACACTGGCAACTATCCTTCTTCTACTGCCACGACACCTCTCCACCCGGCGAGAAGAGACTGCCGGGTTACTCGGAGGGCCTCCTCAATACTTCCGAGAATTTCAATGCTTTCGCCCCTGACTCAGACAGGGAGGCAATCATACCTTTGCTAGCTAAGTTAGCCGTTCTCTCAGCCCAAGGCCTTCTTGGGCTCAACTTAGTGAAAACTTGGGTCGACTTCCGGATCCAACCCAATTCTATCCGCTCCAAATTGATGTGCGAATACTCGGGGCACACCACAGACGCCCTTCGATATTCCACCAAGAGCTTTGCAGCCGGGGATACCAACAAAACCATCAAGGGTTTCTTGACAGAGAAGCTGGAGGTGATAAAGAACATCGCCGGGTTACCTCCGTTTACTCGGGAAAACCCGGCCCCAGCGGTAAGACCCGATACTCATAAGTTTATTTCCTCATCTTGACTCGATGCTGCTCCTAGTTCTTATTTTCATCTTTATGTCTCAGGCCGATGATTCTTTCTGGACAGTTGAAACCTCCCCCCCTTCCAGAGACCCGGAAGAAGAAGATGAGCCGGCTGACGGTGATGAAGGTATTTGCCCGGATCTTGTATTATCTTTACTTGCATCATTTTCCTCCCATTTTACTTTTTCCCACGAACACACAATCGGTTCGCGGGGCTGGAGGACGAAGGTGAGAATAACGAGGATGACCCGGAGGCTACCGAATCTGACCAAGAGGCAACAGTTGGAGCCAAGAGGAAGACCAGAGGGGCAGTGTCCAAGGTTCCTTTCTCCTCTATATCCTCTGAACCTTACTCCTTTGATGCCATGCGACAACTTAACCATCAATTATCGAACTCGTCGTACTTGAAGGATTCTCTTCCAGCCAAGCGCAGAGTAACTCGGAGTTCCCCGGGTGAGGATCCCCTTAACCCGGGCATCTCCACCTCCCCCGTCCATCGTGCCAGTGCTCCTCCGCCTCGTCCTTCCAATTCTCCTCAGCGCCACCCTTCTCCTAACCATCCACGTGCCGGGCAATTCCGGGTTCTGCTGTCGGTCCCTTTGACATCTTCGTCCGCTTCCAGCAGCGAGCTCCCGCCGGATTACGCCGTAAATACCGGGTAAGTTTTTGCTATATGACATCTTTTGATACCTGACAATTTTCAATCACCATTGCTAACTGCCTCCTCTCATCTTTCTTTTAGCGCTCAAGTCACCGTTAGTGACCCGGAGAATGTGGAAATGGATAACCGTCAGACAGAGGAGCCGACTGAGACCGTAGATGCCGCGACTGGCGGTGATATTGAGAACAACCAGGAACAAGGCCCCTTGGGCGATCCACTTCACCAAGCCGCCGGGTCTCCTGCTTCATCCGAACCAGTGGACGAGGAGATCGAGGTTCCGGACACGAGGATGGGTTCTCCCAACCCGGATACTCAGACTGTCCGGGTCTCGACCCCAAGGGCGGGGAGAGCTCCCCCATCAGGCGACCAGGCTGCCGGCTCTTCCGGTGTCCGACCCGAGGACCTGACGTTTGCCCAGATGCTCGAAACACTGTGCGCTTTGAGGGCTAATGAAGAAAACATCTTGGAGGCTTTAATAGCCAAACACGAGGTAAGCCCGACTAATATTGCTTGTGTCCTTATCCAGTCCCCAAGTTCCGAGTGAATTGATTCACAATTTGCTTGTAACTTTACGATATAAGCGACTGATAACTTGCCCCTTTACCCGGATAATCCTTCCTTGCATCCATGCAGTCCTTCGTGACTCAATCTGAGGAGAAACTGGCCCAGGCCACCAAGCTCATTGAAAAGGAGGTGGCTCTGCGTGAGGCGGCCGAGGCTGAGGCCAGGAGGAGCAGGACGATAATGAAGAAGTATAGGAGGAGGGCTCACACAGCAGAAGATGATCTAACGAGCCTTTCTGTTCAAATCGCTGATACGTATCGTGCTTTGCTTGGTACGTTTCTTCATCCGGGTTATCCTTTTGATAAATAGCCGGAGTTTCCTGACTCATGTTTCCATTTCTGCAGGTCCGGATGAAGTGATGCCGGACGAGGGTGACATTGCCAGGCTGAAAACTATCAAGAGCGTTATCCGGCAGCTATGCGCCGGAACCAAATGGATCCTTCAAGAAATACGGTGGTCGGGTAAAGGGCATGGCGACCTGAAGAGAATGCTAGACGCTTGCTCCACTATCCCCGAGTGGATTTGGCACTGGAAACGCTCGTCCTGCCGGGTTGGAGTAACCCGGGGTCTTGCGCTTGCCAAGGCTTACTTCCCTAAGCTCGAGCTAGCCAAGCTTATAGGCGGTTTCCCGGAATACAAGCTTGATGGGTCCAAGTTCTCCGTGAAGGATTTCCAGGCCGTCCAGAAGGAGGTCCGTTACCCGGCCAGCGTGATTGCTGACGGCTTAGATGTCGATACCCTCGTTCCTGCATATGATGCTGCTGGTGAAGCGGTTAAGTCGGATCTTCCCGAGCCGTATGACATGCTGGCCCGATGGAAGGAGGAAGCTGCTAAGTTGAGGGAGGAGGCTGCCAAAAAGAAAGTTGAAGCCGATTCTGCACCCGCTACCTCCACACCAGTCGTTCCTCCTCCTGCGCGAGCCGGTACTACTGATACGGGTGCTGCTGTTACCCCAAGTGATAGCAAGGGCAAGGCGAAGATGGACGCCGCGGCCTAGAACGCCGAGTGATACCTGATGCCCGATGCTACTTCATACGCGTCAGTTGATCGATGTGTTGTTAAAACAACTATTTTTGGATGGTGCGCCTGTGCACCTTTGGTACTATTTGCCGGAGTTTGTAATGCACTCTAAGTTCTTGATACACTTTGTGCTTCTTCTGATCGTTTAAATTTATCCACTTTTGAGTCAACTTGTTCTTGATATCTGACTTTCTTTACGATTCCTTTTGTGAGACTCGGTTTCCGAGTTTCATGGGTGCTGACGAGCGGACTTGCTTCTAAGCCCCCAAGTCCCCAAGACTCGGATGTTTGGGTTTTTTGAGCTGTGACGCCCCGAGATCGGGCACTATGCAGATTTCAGCATTCCCGCCAAATCCGCATAATAACCGATTCCAGGTTGCCATTTATGATAACATTACAATAGTTCTCGAATAATCCACAATTACAACAGAAACAGATAGATACAAGATGACTCAAACGAGTCAAGGATACAACTGATACAATACAAAGATCCAAATAACAGCGGAAGAAACAAACGTCCGTCTACGGACAAGATCCAAATTGGACTAAGAGTCCTGAAGATAACCGAAGGCGTCCAATCCCTGCCCAGGCCAAGCCGGAGGGATTCCCAAGCTAACGTCGTCAGACTTCAAACCTGTTGACTGCAAGTTGGAATTTGCAGCCACGAAAGAGATTCGTGGGTCAGTACGGTTAAGTACTGGCAAGGGGGATAAAACCCATACTCACAAGTTACCGGCGTAGCCAGTCATCACAAGATACAAATACTTTGGGATCAACGGAAAGGAAGGGGTTATGGCAAATAAGCGACAGCAGGCTGCACTAACCAACTACAGAGATTCTATAACTTCCAACTATCAGAAAGGAGATAAGATCGAGTGATAGTAACCAACTGGAAAATAACTTCAAACAAACCCATCCTGGATCTCGCCCCTTATCCGAAGAAGCAATCCGAGGATAACTCACACCGTTGTATTAAAGGTGAATCAAGTTATTGTGTGAATAAACCTATTACTAGTCAAGTTATTAAGCATTGGGTGAAACATGATTGTTCATTATGTTGAAGTTGTCCTGAGTACTTGTTAGCCAGTACTTTCACCAAGTAATCCATAACCGCGGAAAACACGGCTTCTCGAGAAGATTTACCCTGCAGGGGTGCACCAAAGTAACCACACTCATGAATATCCCGCCAGATGGAATGCCTCCCACCAAGCGGGGCACTCAACACAATCCAACCCTTCTTCGCATCAAGCCCAAAGAACCTTGGGCGCACGGCTAATCGAGCCCAGAAGAAAATGGACCCTCATAGCACTCTAAGAACGTGTCCCCCTATATGCCGACTACGAAAGTTCCACCCGGGATCCAAGGGCTCGCAAAATCATGCATGCAGCAAATGGAAAACCCGAACTAAATGAGGCGATTTGGACGAGATGCGAATCGGGTCAAACTGAGGGGGAGCCCATACTCCCCAAATGCGGGTAGTGCGCTCATCATGGATCAGTAGACAAGACCCTTTTCCTATTAGGGTCGACACTAGCAGGCCTCAAAACCACAAAGGGCCTCCTGCCGGTGCCTTATCATCAAATTTATTATTAATAGTAACATTAGCATGATTGATTGATTGATTAAACGTCGAGCCCCCATAACATAACGGAGTAATAACAGAAAGTAACGGGTAACAGACTCGAGCAAAACAACCTAAGCATGCTAGATAAGAACAGGCACAAACAAAGGCTGTAGGTATGGAGGTGAGGCAATATCAAGGTTAAGGGATTCATGTGATGGGTTCGTAACAGAAACAACTACCACTAAGGCTAGCAGAAAAGAATCAACGGAAAGAATCGGTAACAAGTGATGAAAGGCAGCCATGTGGCATGCAAGTGAGTATACTTGCCTGAGATCCCGCAAGGTAGCAGAACTTGTCGTTGCTCACATCATCTCAACGTCCTATCCGGGAAGAAGCAATGAACCTCGAACAAACACCGGATGCAACAATTACTACTACGGCAAAAGATCCAGCATGATCAAGATATGGATGCATGACAAGGTTAAAAGATGCACCAAAGTAAACTAGTGGATATGAAACACAAGTTTAAATGGATTCCATATGCAAAGATTGCATATGGCAAATCCATGCCTTATAGTTGAATTAATTGTTCTAACACTAAGCATCATGTGTAAGTGAGTTAGTATGATGCATGCATGATTAGGAACAATAAGATAACAAGTTTAATTGCAATTTTGAAATTGGAAATTTTGAGCAAGGGTGAAAGTTTAATTTGTGTTGAAATTTTCAGTTATGATGCAAACATGGTGCAATGCAATGGGATGCATATGATGCAAGCAAACAAACAGGTAACACCCCAGGTGTTACATGAGCCTTAGCAACCAAGCTACTTTTTTCTTTCCAAAATCCCGAATCGCCAAGACCCGAATTTCCGAGTCTGGGATATGTGGTTTTTTCGAAGAGAACGAGTCTTGTTGTTTGCTAAGCCCAAACCCGGAGCCGTTTCACATAGGTAATGAAGTTATGCTTGATAAACATTGAGTTTCCAGCTATTAGCCTTATACTCTGCATAACTTGTGGTTTAGATGACCCTTTTGACAATCTTGTACTATAAGCCGGCTTTCGCGTGGATATCATGTTGTTACATCTATACGAAAACAGGGTCAGGCAAGTCCCATTGGGCTTCATGGCTGATTGTAATCGTAAGCGAGCAAATCATGCCACTTTTATTGCGAGTCACATCGAGCTTAAGTAAGAAAAGTCAAGAAAATTTGGCTCCTTTGTCCGGTTATAAGATTGCAGCCGTACTCGTTTGCGAGTAATCGGCCCTTATAACTCATAGGCATCAAGGCCGGGTCATTGGGTTTGCAACTGTGCTATTCAAGCAATCAGCCCCCAAGACCTATATATATGCAACATACTGAGATTAAGGAACATGAGAATAACCACTTCTTTTCTTGATATGAGAATGTCGGGTCAGCAAGCCGCCTCATTAAAAACCCATCCAGTCCCCAAGGGTACCCTGGATAGGAAAAGAGTACGTCTGAAACCTGCTGCCTGTTACATCGTGCAATTCCACTTGCCAATACAGTCTTTACTAAGTATAATATGGACGTAGCTGAGCCACGTTCCATGGTCTGTCTCTTTCTTGCATAGATGAAGTGGTATGAGCGGTGTCATTAACTGTAGCCGACTCTTCCCTTGCATCTACCAAGTAATATGATCCATTATGCAGATTCCGGCTTATGATAAACGGTCCTTCCCATGGTGGTGATAATTTGTGCTTTCCTTCGTTTGACTGTACCAGGCGCAGAACCAAGTCTCCTTCCTGGAATACCCGGGTTTTCACGCGCCGGCTATGATACCTCCGTAGATCTTGCTGATATATGACTGATCTTTCCAGGGCTTGTTCCCTTTGCTCTTCTAACATATCTACGGCGTCCTGCCGGGTCTTCTCGTTCTCTACCTCGACGTAAGCTGATACTCGAGGTGAATCATGAATAATATCACTCGGCAGCACTGCTTCCGCACCATAAACCATGAAGAACGGTGTCATCTGAGTAGATCTGTTAGGTGTAGTGTTGATACCCCAGACCACGGAAGGTAGTTCTTCGACCCATGCACCCGCAGCCCTAATGCAAGGGACTCGCAGTCGTGGTTTTAGTCCACGAAGTAATTCTTGGTTTGCCCTCTCCACTTGTCCATTGGCCTGCGGATGAGCCACTGATGCTACGTCAAGTCGGATTCCATTGCTACCACAAAACTTTTCCATTGCGCCAAGGGACATGTTGGTTCCATTGTCGGTAATTATACTGTGGGGATACCCGAACCGATAGATAATTCTTTTCAAGAACTTGACTGCTGTGACTGCTTCACAGTTGGTGACTGGCATAACCTCAACCCACTTGGTAAACTTATCAATAGCCACAAAAAGATGTGTCTTCTTGCAAGGTGACATGTGAAAGGGACCAACCATGTCCATACCCCAAACCGCGAACGGCCAAGTTAGCGGAATAGTCCGTAATTCCATAGCCGGCACGTGGGTTTGGCGTGCGTACCTTTGACATCCGTCACACCATGCCACTAAGCGCTCCGCATCTGCTAGGGCCGTGAGCCAGAAAAATCCGTGTCGATAAGCTTGGGCCACAAGGGATCTTGTGGATGCATGATGCCCAAAATCACCTTCATGGATTTCCTTAAGAATCTGTCGGCCTTCTTCTGGTGCTACACAGCGCAAAAAGACTCCTGCTGCACTTCTCTTGTATAACTCCCCATTGATGATCGAATATCCCTTTGCTCGCCGCAGAATTTGCCTTGCTAACACCTCTTGCTGTGGTAACTCGCCCCGTGATAGGTAGGCCAAAAACGGTTCTGTCCACTCGGGAATAGCACGTACAGTGGCCACAAGTCCTAAATCCGGGTCTTGATTTGCCAATTCCTCCTCTGACTCGGTTTTAACTGATGGTCGCCATAATTCGTCCAGGAAAACGTTAGGTGGGACCGGCTCTCTGCGCGAGCCGAGTCTAGCGAGGGCGTCGGCTGCCTCGTTCTTTCTTCTGTCTATATGCTCCACCTCGTACCCGGAAAAACATCCTGCAACCCTATCAACTTCCCTGCGGTATGCTGCCATAGTTGCGTCCTTTCTATCCCAAGTTCCTGACACTTGCTGTACCACAAGGTCCGAATCTCCGAAGCATCGTATCCTCTTAATGTTCATCTCCTTGGCTACCTTTAAGCCATGCAATAGGGCCTCATACTCGGCCACGTTGTTGGAACAGTCAAAGTGAATTTGTAGTACGTAACTCAATTTGTCTCCTTTGGGTGATGTTAGCACCACTCCAGCTCCTGATCCCTCGTACTGCTTCGATCCATCGAAGTGCATAATCCATGACTCGGAGTTTGGAACCATGGTAGTCATGCATGTATGTGTCCAATCATTAACGAAATCAACCAAAGCCTGAGATTTGATTGCTGACCTGGGCTCGTAGCTGATGTGATAATCCCCCATTTCTATCGCCCATTTGGCTATTCTTCCGGTCGCATCCGAGTTTCTGATGATATCCGACATTGGTATTGAGCTAACCACTGTTATGGGGTGCTCCTGGAAATACGGCTTCAGTTTCCGGCTGGCCATAAAGACCCCGAAAACCAGCTTTTGCCAATGCGGATAGCGCTGCTTTTCCTCTGACAATACCTCACTGACATAATAAACCGGCCTCTGGACTGGATAACCTTTCCCATCCTCTTTACGCTCCACAACCACTACTGCACTGACGGCTCGGGGGCCAGCTGCCACGTATAGCAACATAGGCTCTTTAGGACCCGGGGCCGCTAGTACTGGTGCTTCAGATAACTGCTTCTTTAGTGCTTAGAACGCCTCATCCGCCTCTTGATCCCATACAAATTTGTCGGATTTTCTCAAGAGCCGGTACAAGGGTATTGCCTTTTCTCCGAGTCTTGATATAAATCGGCTCAAGGCTGCTACTCAGCCCGTGAGCTTTTGAACATGCTTCAAATTTTCCGGCTTTTTCAGACTTTGGATAGCTTTGATTTTGTCCGGGTTTGCCTCAATTCCTCTCTCGGAAACGATAAAGCCAAGTAATTTCCCGGCTGGAACTCCAAATACGCACTTTGTCGGGTTAAGCTTCATCTGATACCTCCTTAAGTTCTTGAACGTTTCCTTTAGATCGTCGATAAATGTTTCTGCCTTCCTGGTCCGTATAACCACATCATCCACATAAGCATGGACGTTGCGTCCAATTTGGTCCTCGAAGCACTTCTGAATACACCGTTGATAAGTTGCGCCAGCGTTCTTCAACCCAAATGTCATGGTTTTGTAACAAAAGGCCCCGAAAGGGGTTATAAACGATGTTTTCTCCCAATCCTCCCTCTTGAGCTTAATCTGATGATATCCGGAATAAGCGTCCAGAAAGCACAATAGGTCACTCCCAGCTACTGCATCTATGATCTGATCTGTCCTTGGTAGTGCGAACGGATCCTTTGGGCAATGCTTGTTGAGGCTCGTAAAATCAATGCACATTCTCCACTCATTGGTCTTTTTCATCACTAGCACCGGATTTGCTAACCAATCCGGGTGAAATACTTCCATGATGAAGCCGGCTGTCAATAGACGAGCAATTTCTTCACCTATAGCTTTCCTTCTTTCCTCATTCATCTTCCTCAAGCCTTGCTTCACAGGCCTGGACTTGGGATCTACATGCAAACTGTGTTCTGCCAACTCTGTAGGGATACCCGGCATGTCGCTAGGTGTCCAGGCGAATACGTCCGCATTCGAACGAATAAACTCCACAAGTGCCTTCTCCTGCTCGCTGTCCAAGTTAGACCCTATAGTAAATTGCTTAGTGGGATCACCTTCGACAAAATCTATCGTCTTGGTGTCCTGTGCTGCCTTGAATTTTGCTCTTTCGTCCTCAGTATTCGGCCTTTTCAATGCGGTTCCATCATCCGGATCTACTTGAGACCGATAATACTTGAGTTCTTCTTTTCTGCAAGCTTGCTCGGCCATTACCGAATCTCCTTCGTCGCACTCGGCCGCTATATCCCGGCTTCCATGTATGGTGATGGTCTGCTTAGGACCCGGGATCTTCAGCTGTAAATACACATAACACGACCTGGCCATGAATTTAGCGTAAGCCGGTCTTCCAAATAGTGCGTGATAAGGACTGCGCAATTTGACCACCTCGAACGTGAGCCACTCGACTCGATAATTATCCATTGATTCTCCGAAAGCTACCTTCAATGCGATTTTCCCCTCGGGACATGCCGAGTGACCCGGCACTATTCCATGAAAAATTGTTGAGCTTTTCTGTAGCTGGGACTCTTTGAGACCCATGCGCGAAAAAGTTTCCCAGTACAAGATATTGATGCTACTTCCACCGTCCATCAGGACCCTTTTTAACTCGTAACCATTAACCTGTGGTGCGACTACCAATGCTAAGACTCCTGGGTGCTCTATTCTTTCCGGGTGATCTCTTCTGCTCCACGTTATCTCTTGCTCCGCCCATCTCAGGTATCCCGGACCAGCCGAGGAAACCGAGTTCACAGCTTGCTTGAGTATCTTTTTGTCCCTATTAGAAGTTCCTGTGGTATGCACATGATATTGTCCTTTTAAATCAGATGTACGTACCATACCGATGAAGACGCTGATCTGGCCGATCGTCACAATAGATCCGGATTCGAGGTGATCCGACTCTGGCCCCCAGCCGGAATCGTCCACCATCTTCTCTCCTTCATGGTCGATGTAGATCTCGCCGACGACGAGATTCTCCATGTTCTTCCGAGCTTCTCCCGTGATGTAAACACCTTTGGATGTAGGCCCCACGGTGGGCGCCAACTGTCGTGGGATAATCACGGCGGACGTTACCGGGGGTAACGAATCTTGGGGCAAGACGACACAGGCGTTTGGGAAAGGGTTCAGCTCAGAGGAAAACATGATGGAACTTGATCTGGTAGCCGGCAATCAAGTCGCCGAGTCTCCGATCTCAAGATATTAACTCAACTCTCGTGTCACACTGGATACTCGATGCCAAACGATATTGCTAGGGTTCTTAGATTTCTCTCAGCTAAACCTAGGGGTCGGTTTATAAAGCACCCGTACCCCCTGGCTTACCCTCCAAAACGCACCCTGACTCCTACCCGGACACCGCATACAAACCCTAACTTTCCTTTACCGTAACCCACAATCCGGGTTACGAGGCCTACAAACTTGGGCCTTCCAGAAGTTTCTTTATCCTTAGCCGGATCTTGCGCAGCGTCCTTTGGGCCGGGTTACACCTTGGAGTTGGCCTACCGGGTTATTATCCCTCCATCAGATTTACCAGCTATTCCTTTCTTTTTCTTAGCAGCCACAGTAGAAACAATATTAGGTGAAAAATTTGGTCTATTAGGCAAATCATTACCAGAACGAGTAGTCGAAGGCATTACCTCCTTCGAAGTGTCCTTTCCCTTTCCCATTGTAGGGAACAAGAAAGTGCAGCAAGTAGACAATAACAAGTGGTCTTACCAATAAAGCTAGGCTCCCCGGCAACAGCGCCAGTAAACAGTCTTGATGGCTCCCAAGTGCAGGAGATCAATCGTAGTCTTCGATGGGAAGTATTACCCAAATTTGTAGTTTGACTCAGTGGGAACACAAGAATACCGGTGATACTTTAGCAATTGGTACGTCACTCCCAACCACACCTGTGTATCAACAAACTTGCAGCGAGAGTGGTGAGTGTAATAATGGAGTGAAAGTAAACAAACAGAAAGTAAATGGAGAGCAAGTGTTTTCCCAGTTTTCACTGGAAAAGAGTGAAAGTAAACCAGAGACTAAAACGCAGGCATGAGATGACACCGGGGTGTTGCACGGATAAGATTGATCATGTAATAATGTTTTGCTAGCAGCGGGGCCTTTCTCTATCTCAGTTTTATGTAGGTGTGTGTTCCGTAAATTATTGTGCGTACTAACCAAGAGAATTTGCACAAAGCCTATTGTCCTACCTGCCCATTTCACTGGGGCCAATTTGGAACTACAGGTAATTAAGGTCTACCCTTTCGAATAGCCCGGACCAACGCATTAACACTCCATGAACACACATAATCCTCAAACTAGAACATATCCCCTTGTTTTCCCTAGCTGTCACTTTAGGGTTCGCAGGTTCAACATAATAGCAGGTAATACACATTGCAGATAAATACCAAACTCAAATATATGATGTAGCAATGTAAGTTCAGTACTGAAATCATGCCACTTGGGCCCTAGTAACAAGCATTAAGCCTAGCAATAGTGCATCAACATAAGACATAAGAATTCTCAAGACAAACCCCTAGATCCCTCATACCGGGTAGCAATTACATGATCAATCTCATCCAAAACCCCTCACACCTCACATGCCTACAGCAACTACTCACACATGGAGGGGGTGATGGAGCTCATGGTTGATGGAGATGATGGTGGTGATGATGATGGTTACGAAGCCCCTCGAATTCCACCTCCGGGGGTGAAATCCCGGATCAATCTGACTCCGAAATCAAAGATCGTGGTGGCGGCAGCGCTCCGTTTCACGAACAGCCCTCTCCTTCGAAACCCGTCAGTTTCTCGTATATATGGAGGGGTACGTCGAAGACCTAGCCGGAGTGGGCCATCTGGGCCCAAAAGGGGTGACCCCACGCGGCTAAGGAATCTGGCCGCGTGTGGGGCCCCCTTTTGGCCCTCGGGTGGCCCCCCGGCCCCATCTGGTGCTCATTTCCCTTCTTTTCCATAAAAAGTTACGTGGTTTTCGTCCCCTGTGAAAAGTCCTGCGAAAATAGACGGAAAGAAGACTTTTGCTAAAAACAGCGTCAGATTCTGCAGATTTATTCAATTATGGGGGGACTCCGGAGAGAAATACGATGCAAAGTGCTTGGAAAAGTAGATGCATTTTGGGTGCATCAGATGTTCCCCAAGTTTAGATTGCTTCCAATGCAGCCTTTAGTCATATGGGCTCTGTCTTGATCAACTAAGTTGTGAGGGTTCAGCCTGGGCTTGACAAGCAAATGTAGCATAATTATAGGTGGAACGGGTCTTTCCATTGGGTTTAATTCTTGCTTATGAAAGATCTCGTCTCAACCTTCTCCTTTCCTTAATGCACTCAGGGTGTATAGGATGTTTGGGCTGATTTGAGTCTGAAGGTGAAAGTGCACAAACTCTGCAGAGTCAACAAACTAAGATCTTAGCCGTGTCCCCCGTTATGGACAACTATGAGCATCTAGAAAAGGATGAACAGAAGAATCACATCACCATTTTCTATAAGTAAATTTTTTTTCCAGGTGAACAGTAGTTGTGGTGCTTGGATTTCAGTCCAATGATGCCACCCTTTGAAAAGTAAAGTTTTTTTTTTACAAAAGTGATAGGAGAAAACTGGCTTTATGCAAACTTACCCAAAAATCCACTCAGCCAAATAAGCATGTAGTATTAGTCTTGCCATTTATATCCACCATACTGTTACTTGACAATACATTAAATTTTATTGACTCCCTTGCGGCTACATATTCCATCCTGCACATGATTCAGAAGACGAGTGAGGATTCCGTTTAGGATCTCGAGTCTACCGCCAACATGTTTTCCTGTGGCACATGAGGAAGATGGGATCAATGTTGTACTATGTTTTCCGTTGTATTTCTTTATTTTCTGCTAGTCTTCTAAGAATATGAAAGTTGTAATACTATTTTGTAAAGACTGGATCATGCGATGTAAAAGAATTTGATGAATTTGCATGATATTTCGTTTTGAACTATGGTGCTAGCAATTGATCCAGGGACTAGCACACTAACATAGATGTTCTTACATTATTTAAATGTGGGAATGCTACACTATTTGAGGCCAATCATTCTACTCAATAACCACAAGTCTTTAAAACTAAAATAACATCTAGCATGATATGAAAAAGTTCTAGCCGCGGTCTATACAAGCTTCTACTTGCACCATTAAAAATTCTTCCTCAAGCAGCAATTTATTTTCCCAACAAGCACGATACAAATCATGCTTTAACAAAAAAATCTCTACATGCTACAGAAAGCAAACATGAGAGGACTCACATAACTCTATTAAAACTAACAGCTCTGAACAAGAAATGCAATGAAAACAAGAACTAAACAGGAAATATTGCAGCAGCTAGAAGAAATACTAAGAATACTAGCATAGCAAGTATTCAAACAAAAAAGTGGAGCGTGTCGCTCTCCCAAACAAAGAATGATAGGATACAATTATATTATTGCAGCAAGGAAAACAAAATAAAACAAAAGAAAAACAAGCAGACGCTCCAAGTAAACTTCATATGATGTGACCGAATAAAAATATAGTTTCAGGAGAAGTGACCTGATAGATAGTTGATGAAGAAGGGGATGCCTTGGGCATCCCCAAGATTAGATGCTTGAGTCTTCTAAAAATATGCTTGGATGAACCACGGGGGCATCCCCGAGCTTTGACCTTGCACTCTTCTTGATCACATGTATCACCTCTTCTCCTGACACTTGAAAACTTCATTCATATCACACTCAAACAGTAATTCGCATTAGAGGGTTAGTGAAACAAATAAAAATGCATTGGTTATATATGGCACAAGTGCTATTGATACTTTTAAACATTAGCAACAGTCACGGATGTTTCGTGAAGCAAAGAAATCCACTTGACATCGCGAAAGAGCAAATGCAAGAAAAATGGCAGAATCTGTCAAAACCACAACAGTCTGTAAAGACGAATTTTTTCGAGGCACGTATGTTGCTCAGATCGAAAAACTTAAAGAACAAAAAAGTTGCGGAATTAGCTGAGGAAAAAGCATAAACAATTTCCGATCATTTTGAGCTTCCCGGATTTTATACGATGTTTTACGGTAGACAGCAGAAATCTGTTTCCTGCGCAGAAATTCGAAAACCAACTCCAACTCCCGTCAGAAACCTTACTTGGCACTACTAAAACATGAAAAGAAAGATACAAAGGAGTTTCTACAGAAGCATACCACCCCTTTAATCAAAGAAAATAGAGAAAAACAAACCAAAATTAAACCATGGGTTATCTCCCAAGAAGTGTTTTTCTTTAACGCCTTTTAGCTAGGCCCAGAAAAGTGGAATCAAGTATTTTCGAAAGGAGGGGCATTCAAATCAAGATTGGGAAATTCCTTAATAATGCATTGTATTTTATCTAAGTTATTTTCAGAGGATCCTCTCTTAGTACTTTTAGGCTTACTATCTTCATCAAATAAATTCTCAGGAACAATCCAATCAAAATTCTTTTCTTGGGCTTCATGCAGTGCTATCAATTTAAAGGAGACTGGTATTTTATCCTCCTTTTCATTATTAGATTCAATTTTTCAAGAGCACCAACAATGTCTAACCATGAGCCAAGCATATTGAAACGATCAAACACTTTTCTAGCTTCTATAGCAACATCTCCAAATTCCTTAAGCATAGGTTTTAAGATAACGTTTTTTTCTCAAAAACTTCAATGTTATTCAAGGTTAGTAACATATGTTGTAATATGGGATGGAGGTTGAAAAACCTAGCTTCTAACATGTGAACTAAAGAAGTTGCAGCAGTCTCATAATTGGGAGCAAGTTTGCTATGCCTCGATGGTGCTAGGAATTCTTGATGCTTGTGATGGCGTGTTGGGAACCCAAAGAGGAGGGTGTGATGAGTGTAGCGGTAAGAACTTCCCTCAGTTAAGAACCAAGGTTATCAATCCAGTAGGAGAAAGAGGATCTTCGGACGGTTGATGCCACTGACGGTGGTGATGGCTCACTGGTGTCAGCAACAACGCGGAACCTTCACACAACACAACCAAAATACTTTGTCCCAACGGTACAGTGAGGTTGAAAATCTCACCGGTCTTGCTGAAAACAAAGATTAGACGTATAGTATGGAAAATAGTGTATGCTTGCAGTAAGTAAAGAAACCAGGAAATTGTAGTGGTTTGTTTAAAAGTGTAGGAAAATGGACCGGGGTTCATAGGTTCACTAGTGGTGTCTCTCCATAAAAGATAGCATGCTGGGTGAACAAATTACAGCTCGGCAATTCACAAATAAAGGTTGCACCATAGTGCACATTCATGACATGAAGACTACTATGATATTTAGTGTGGGTGTTGAGGTGTGGTGAAGACAGATGCCATAGGATGGCTAATTGTTGGGGCCGATGGACGCTGTAGGTAATCGGGGAGGGATTGCACGTCACGTAGACGCGCTCAGAAACACTGCAAACACCTCAATCTACCCAGGTTCAGGGCCCTCGTGTGGAGGTAACACCCTACTCCTGCCTATCTCTCTGTATATAGTTCTGCCGAGTAGCCACAGTACAACTTAGGCTCTCAACCGAGTAGCCAGCCCCTCGTTCTCTCTCTGTGTGTAGCACTAAGGAGCGCAATAAATGCTCTCAGGGCAACGCCCCTCGTGCAGGAGGGGGCTGGGCACCTTATATACTGGTGCCCAGCGAGTAAACAACGATTAAAGGTACACGATAAGACAACGCCACTGTGACAGCAGCAGCACGCTTCCGTGTTCCCGCTGACGCCGTTGCGAGAAGTCGCCGCGTCGTCCGGCTGACAGGACTTGCCCACCCTGTCAGTCTCATAGAGTAGGCTCCTGACATGTCATGTCCCCTCTGTCAGCGACAAGACACGACATGCGCCCACCCTCACTGTACCCACGCCGTAGCGCAGATAATAATGCTTCTTGTAAGTTGAACCGCACGCCTGTACGGCTACGGGATACGCGGGATCTCGTCAGAACGGCTCCATTGACTTTGTGCCCGAGTAGGATTCACGCCCATCTACTCGGACCACCTGATCTCTACTCGGATGATTCCAATCTTCCTCCTTATGTTCTCTTGTCCTTCAATACTTATTACCGAGTAGCATCTACCGGATACCAGATACCCGGGTAGCCGCCTACCCGGTAAACAGTAATCTGATCTCTGTTTTATCACCTGTCTTACCCCTACTCGGGGGTAGCCCCCCGACATTAGTCCCCGAAGCTGGTAGAGTCCAGTGAACTTGTTTGTTGGGCCCTGCCAGCTCAAACCAAATTGCCTCCGTGAAGTAGTCTGGCCGAGTTGCTCCTCAACTCGTACACCCATAAACCTTACTCAATCTTTTCTGATTGTGCCTCTGGAAAATTCTTCCCGACGCCGAGTAGAGCGCGTGCTGCAGAACTTTGCCGAGTACTCAACACTTAGCGAAATTTTCCACACGCTCCCGCTCAATCCATAGCAAATCCATCTTCTCGTGTCCAGGGAGGGCACGTGTCACGCACCCGCGCCTCCGACGTCTCGGTTCTGGCGCTACAGCGTGCCACGCGCCAGTCACTGCACCTGGGGCCCATGGCCCGTTAGGTCACTTCGATCGTGTACTCGAGAGCCCACGACCCCCATCATGGGATTAACTGCGCCCGTTATGCGCGCATTTCGCGCTGTGTGCGTTTCCAACGGGCAGTTAAGCCCCCACGCCGCATGATCCCAGCCACGATTAATCCAGCTAGTAACTGGAATCCGCAAACGAAATAAATACCCCCGCTCCGCCCCAGTCTTTTCTTTCCTTCGCACTTTTCCCCAACTCGCACCTCTTCTCCTCGCCTTCGCCTTCGCCGCAGAGCGCAGCGCTACCGCGAACTCGCCACGCGCCGCCGCACTGAGAGCAGAGAGAAAAGGTTCCCGCGCGCCTCCGTCTTCACCGTCGTGCTCAACCTCGACGCAGCCGCTCCCTGGTCGACCGCACCGCCATGGAGCTCGACAACCTCGCCGAAGACCACGAGGAAGAGATGGCGCCCGCGCGCGTCGGCTGGGAGGGATCAGACGTCACCGCTGCCGACTGCCATTGGCTGGTGAACACCCGTCGTGTCCCTCCCGGCGACGAGATCGTGCCTGCTCCCGAAGCCGGTGAGTATGTCGCCTTCCTCTCCCACTTCAAACGCGGATTTGGACTCCCCATTTCCAAGTTTCTCCAAGATTTCCTCCGTCACTTCGGCCTTCAGCCACACCACTTGCCCCGAACGCCATCGTGATGCTGTCCACCCACGCCGCCGTCTGCGAGGAATTCCTAGGAGTGTACCCCACCGTCCAAACCTGGGCTCGCTACTTCTTCCTCCGCCAACAAAGTGTTCCCAATCCAAACAACCCCTTAGTTCCTAGAGCCATGACCCAGACGGGTAGCGCTATGATGCTGCAGCGTAGCACAGGCCATCACCCATGAGTACTCGGATTGGAGACCGTCCACAAGTGGCAGAGAGGATTCCTTTATGTCAAGAATGCTCCTGCTGCCAAAGGAGAGAAGGCTGTGGACAGGATTGGGCTCCCCGAGTTCCAGAACGCCCTGCCCACTAGACAGAATTGGGGGTATAATCCCAAGAAGATGATGCCTGATGTCGTCCAGGTAGACAAGCGCCTGGAGCAGCTGGTGAAGGAAGGGCTCCTTCAAGACGATCCCATAGCCTGCTGGGTGGAGCGCAGAGTACTCCCGCTGTAGAGCCGAGTACACAAGATGTGCTACATGGGCGGCCCTAGAGACTGCACCCGGATGACCACCTTTGAGCTTAGCAAGGCAGAGGTGGCCATTTGGGCAAAGTCCATCATGCGGACCACCCTCACCGAGAACTGGGCTTATGGCTTCGTGCCGTATAGCCGCACCAAGCCCATCTCCCAGGTTGGTTTTCTTCTCTGTATGCTCAGTATTTGTATTCAATGCCGAATAAACTTCCTATTAGCTTTATATGCTTTATGTTTGCATGCTGCGCCGAATAAATTTTCTCTTAGCCTTATATGCTTTATGTTTGCATGATGTGCCGGATAGGGCCTCTCTGTATACTTTTCCTATGATCTTTAGTATTTTGTGCTTAGTGTTTGCACGCTAAACTGAGTAGCACCCCTACCCATTTTATCTCCTTTGGTCCTTAGCATTTTGTGCCTTATGTTTGCACGCTAAAACGAGTAGGATACCTACTCTGCTGAAATTCAACTTACTATGCTTTATGTTTGCATCAACGGTACATCCATCGCTAGAAGACCGAGGACCAACCTATCTTCAAGGCCAACTTGGAGGCAGATAGGACAAAGGATGACGCAACGGCGTACGACATCCAGGACACCCTGTGCATCCCTTGTGCTGGTCAGGGCGGTAAGTCCCGAGTCGCAGGTTCTATCCGGGACTGGTCAGAGGATGAAGAAGGTGACCGGGTTCACCTCTTTGCTTGCCTGTAGTGTACCTGAATCCATCTTTTTTATCCTGAATTCTTCCTTCTTTCCATTGCAGAGGAACCTGAACTGGACGAGATAGAGGAACTCGTGGATGTAGTTCCGGTGTCCGTGGCTGCTCCCACTACCACTAGGAAGAGGACAGGTAGCGGGGCACTGGAACCCCCTACCAAGAAGATCAAGAAGAAACCGGGAAACAAGCCCAACCTGCGCAGGAAGCGCCCCACTGTTAACGGGTAAGTCCTCCCGGGTTGCTCTTGGTCATTTGATGTCTACCTTGCTTTCTCCCTGGCCTTCTTCCTTGCACATTTTCTGATTCTTTTCCTCTTTTGTTTATTTCTTTTTAGTGAGGCCCTTGATGCCGATGCCACCAACGTACCAGCTCCCCGGAGGAATAGAAATCTACCACGAGAACTCGTGGATCTCTCCGACGATGAAGGGGATCAAGTACCAAAGGACCGGACGCCGGCGTCCTCTCCTCCCCGAGAAGAGCAAGATATTGGCGCCCAGAACGTAGGCGCCGAGATGGATACAGATCGCACACCCGAGCAGCCGCAGCCCACCGCGCAGCACGCTGCCCAGGACGTCACCAACACCGAGAAGCCATCTACTCCTCCAGCTGCATCAGCTGAGGAGACCACTGATCACGCTGCCGAGCAGCGGCAAGAGGACACCGTCGCGGAGCGGCCAGATCCTACTGCTTAGCAGCAACATGAAGACACTGCTGCAGAGCAGCCGGATCCTGCTGCCGAGCAGCGAGTAGAAGACCCTGGGGAGGATCCACCACGCCAAGACACAGTGCAGCCGGATGCTGCGCCGGCTAGCCAGCCACAGGCGTCGCCAACTCGCCAAGTGCCTCCGCCAACTCGCCAAGCGCCTCCGCCATCCTCCAGGAAGCAGCCAGTGCCTCCCACAGCCAAGAAAGCTCCAGAACCAACCAGAAAGCAACCTCCACGAGGCGCATCGCAGGCTAGTGCGCAGCCAACCGGGCAGCGGCAAGCTGGGCAACAGCAGTTGTCCCTCCAGCCATCAGGGGCCCAGCAGTCAGGCGGCCAGCCAGGTGGGCAACTTGTACAACAGCAGCCACCACCTAAGAACGCCAATTGGCCCCTTAACGAACCCCGGAAAGCCCCCAACCCGAACACTAGGTTGGTGCAGACTAATATCCAGTTTGGTCCTGCAGAGAAACAAGCTCTCCCGGCGCAGGCGCCAGCGAAGCCGAGGAAACTCCTACCTGTTGGGACGCGTAGAGATAAACAAAACTTTTTCCTACGCGGTACTTCCAAGATCTAGCCGAGGTAGAAGGTCACGATGATTACCACTAGACGCGCGGTTGCGGACTATCGATGAAGTGCGTCGGGGCAGTGCAGTCCCACGATCCGGTCCGGCCGATCCAATCCCTCGAACGTCGAAGTGCTGAACGTACATCACCTCTGCCGGTATCCACACGTACGAGGAGGAGCTCCGACGGCAGACTGCTAGGTATGGTGCGACGGCTGGACTGAGTGGGGCTAGGGTTCCCAACGCATGGGAGAGTGGACTAACGTGCCCGCTGGGCAACCTGCGCCCCTCTTTATATAGCGAATGGTAATGGGCTTCACAACACTTGTGGCCCATTCCCTCTGTGAGTCCGACTCACAACTCAGTCCATTTCCGGTTCGGGTCCAACCCGACAAATACAATTGCTCCCACTCTTAAGTGTGCGACCCTGCAGTCTCATGGCGACTTGGACACGATTGGAGTCCTACTCCCAATCGATCAATCGGTAGCGGCTCCTAGCAGAACGTGCTGACTCCCAAGTCCCATTGAGTCATGAAAACATACCTTTCAATGTGATATTCATCTTAGTCCCTTTTGCCTCACGATATACCTTCTCAAACTATAGGCGATTTATCGTCATCCCTTTAATAGTTCAACTCTCTTCTCGATCCGTGATATGTGATTCACCTGACTAACTCTTAGTCAACAGACACAGTTAACACTTAACTGAGTTGCGCATGGCCATGCTTCCTGAATCATATCACTCGAGAGGGCCCAGAGAACATCTCTCCATTCGGAGGGGCAAAATCCCATCTTGATTATCCACATCACGCAGCTTGCTTCTCATTCGACCCGAACTCTGCCTTTATAGTTGCCTTGTCACAGAACAACGTTTGATAGAACCTAAGTCGGTGATCCATAACTCGGATTGTGCAACAACCTCAGGTCTAAGGATTAGATTGATTGAGACATGCAAATGACGACTTGATCGTTGCATCTCAATGTGGGTCAGTCCGACTTGCTAAACTCTTTAGCCAAGTCTGTGAACGTTGGAATGGCATCACCATGCCCATGACAAGTGGAACCGTGTCATCAGCCAACACTCACGTTAGTCTAGGGTGTGTGTCCAGGACAACCTTAACGACCAAGGACAATTAGTATGAACAACATGAATACATAGTTCCACAATCGAATCACATATTCAATGACATATATCAGATGTTCAAACCAAAGGACAACTTAATAACTTTATGATTACATTGGGAATTACATCATACATGATTGCCTCTAGGGCATATTCCCAACAGTCTCCCACTTGCACTAGAGTCAATCAACCTAGCATCATATGCCTAGGCATCTAATGCCCATACCTCTCGTGTGCGCCTCATGCTTAGGCTGTGGTAGCGCCTTTGTCAACGGATCTGCAATGTTTGCATCCGTGTGTACTTTGCATAACTTGATATCACCTTGTTCGACAAACTGGCGAATGAGGTGGTACCGCATGAGTATATGTTTGTTCTTCTGGTGTTGTCTAGGTTCCTTGGCTTGTGCGATAGCACCATTGTTGTCACAATATACGTCCAAAGAATTGGACGCGCCCTGAACCACACCAAGATCTATCAGGAGGTTCCTGATCCAAACAGCTTCCTTTGCCGCCTCTGAGGCAGCAATATACTCAGCCTCTGTTGTAGATGCAGACACCGTATCTTGCTTGGAACTATTCCAGCTCACAGCCCCTCCGTTCATCACGAACACGTATCCAGATTGCGAACGAGAATCATCTGAGTCGGTGAGATAACTTGCATCGGTGTAACCCTTTACACCGAATTCCTCATCACCTCCATAAACTAGGAACATTTCCTTAGTATTTCTCAAGTACTTAAGGATGTTTTTAACCGCTGCCCAGTGGGCTTCGCCAGGGTCAGCCTGGTATCTGCTCGTAACACTTAGAGCATAGGAAACATCTGGCCTAGTACAAATCATGGCATACATGATGGATCCGATTGCCAAAGCATACGGGATCACACTCATCCGACTTCGCTCATCAGTCGTCGAAGGAAACTGAGTCTTGCTAAGTTTTATGCCATGGGACATCGGTAAGAATCCCTTCTTGGACTCTTCCATTTTGAATTTCTTCAAAACTTTGTCCAGATATGTACTCTGACTCAATCCAATGAGCCGCCTTGATCTATCTCTATAGGTCCTGATTCCTAATATGTAAGTCGCCTCACCCAAATCCTTCATTGAGAAACTCCTTTCCAATGACTCTTTGGTTTCTTGCAACATCATGACATCATTTCCAATCAGCAATATGTCATCCACATATAAGTTTAGAAAGTTTACTTTGCTCCCACTAAACTTCTTGTATAAACAAGAATCATGATCGCTCTTGATGAAGCCAAACGATTTGACTACCTCATCAAAGCGAATGTTCCAACTCCGAGATGCTTGCTTCAACCCATAAATGGATTTTTGAAGTTTGCATACCTTGTCAGCGTTAGCTGGATCGACAAAACCTTCGGGCTGTATCACTCAGTTAAATTTCCATTAAGGAAAGCCGTCTTGACATCCATCTGCCATATCTCATAGTCGAAATATGCTGCTATGGCTAACATGATCCGAATTGATTTAAGCATCGCTACAGGCGAGAATGTCTCGTCGTAGTCAACTCCTTGAACCTGTCGGAACCCCTTCGCGACAAGTCGTGCTTTATAGACGGAAATATTTCCATCCATATCAATTTTCTTCTTAAAGACCCATTTGCACTCGACGGGTCTTGCACCGTCAGGCAGATCAACCAAATTCCAAACTTGGTTTTCATCCATGGACTTTAACTCGGATCTCATGGCTCCAAGCCATGACTCGGAATCAGATCCCACCATCGCTTCCGAATAAGTTGTCGGCTCATTACTGTCTAACAGTAAAACATCTCGAGCACTCTGTAATCTGGCAGATCTCCGAGGTTCAGGTGCTGTAACCGGTGTAGGTACCACGACCGGCTCAGCCTCCAAGGCCATTGCCGACTCGCCCCTAGCTGGTTCCTCTCGAATTTCTTCGAGTTGCACCGTGCTCCCACTGACTTCCCGACTGAGAAACTCTTTCTCAAGGAAGACACCATTCCGAGCGACAAACACTTTGCCCTCTTCCCGGTTGTAGAAGTAGTACCCCAAGGTTTCCCTCGGATACCCCACGAAAATACACTTATCCGACTTGGGCGTGAGCTTGTCCGACTGAAGTCGCTTGACAAATGCCTCACAACCCCAAATCTTAAGAAAAGACAAACTTGGCTTTTTGCCCGTCCACATCTCATGTGGTGTCTTCTCTACTGACTTTGATGGTACTCTGTTTAGTGTGAAAGCTGTAGTTTCTAGACAATAACCCCAAAATGATAAAGGTAGATCTGTCCGACTCATCATTGATCGTACCATGTCCAACAGGGTCCGATTTCTCCGTTCCGATACACCGTTTCTCTGTGGTGTACCCGGCGGAGTGAGTTGAGGAACTATTCCACAACTCTTTAGATGGTCATCAAACTCATGGCTCATGTACTCGCCTCCACGGTCCGACCGTAGAAACTTTATTTTCTTGCCGAGTTGATTTTGTACCTCACTCTGGAATTCCTTGAACTTTTCAAAGGTTTCCGACTTGTGTTTCATTAAATAGATATATCCATACCTACTCAAATCATCAGTGAAGGTAATGAAGTACTCATAACCACCTGTGGTTGTCGTGCTCATTGGACCACATACATCACTATGTATTAGTTCCAACAAGTCGGACGCCCTTTCACAACTCCTTGCAAAAGGTGTCTTGTTCATTTTGCCTAGTAGGCATGATTCGCATGTCTCGAATGACTCTAAGTCGAACGAAGTTAGTAGTCCATCATCATGGAGCTTCTTCATGCGCTTCCAACTTATATGACCAAGCCGACAGTGCCAAAAGTAATTCATATTCAGATCATTTGGTTTCAACCTTTTAACATTTATGTTATGGACCGATTCACTATCAAGATTGAAAATAAATAACCCGTTCTGAACGGGTGCAAAGCCATGAAACATATCTTTCAAATATAAAGAACAACCATTATTCTTAATATTCGACTCATAACCTTGTCTCATCAAACATGAGGCGGAAATAATGTTTCGACTAAGCACTGGAACATAATAACAATTATTTAATTCCATTAAAAATCCTGAAGGTAAATGAAGTTGCATCGTGCCGACTTCCAACGCAGCGACACTCGCCTTGTTGCCGACCCGAATATCAACCTCTCCTCTTGCCACGCTCCTAATTCTTACCAGTCCCTGCAACGAGTTGCATATGTGAATAACTGATCCGGTATCATATACCCAAGAACTATTAGGCGCATCAGCAAGATAAATGTCTATAACATTGCACATAAGTGTACCTGAGTCGGAAGTCATACCTCCACTCTTGGCTCTGTCAGACAAATACTTGGTGCAGTTCCTCTTCCAGTGGTCGTCCTGCTTGCAATAGAAGCAATTGGCTCCGGGTGTAGGAGAAGGCTTAGTCTTTGAGGAAGCACTCTGGACAGGGCCATGGGCGCTACCTCCTGACTTATCCTTCTTCTTCTTAGTCCAAGAACTCTTCTTGAACTTAGCCTTATTCTGCACCATCAACACTTGACTGGCGCCTTTCTTGATATCAGCCTCTGCCGTTTTGAGCATCCCATGTAATTCAGTGATACTCTTATCCATACCATGCATATGGTAGTTCGAGATGAACGAACCATACGCACTAGGAAGAGAGTTCAGAATTATATCAGTAGCGAACTCTTCGTAAATTAGGACGCCCAGCCGATCCATAGACTGAATGTAACCAATTATCTTGATTACATGCGGACTCAGTGGATCGCCATCTTTCAGCTTACAGCCCAGCAAAGCTTGAGAGACTTGATACCTCTCGGTCTTTGCCTGAGCCTGGAACATACTTTTGAGGCTTTCGATCATATCGTAGGCCTCAACATTCTCGAACTGCTGCTGCAAGTCCGGTTCCATGTGTGCAAGCATAAGACAGCTAATTTCCGTAGACTCATCTCTAGTCTTACGGTAGGCATTCATGACAGCGACAGTCGCATCGTCATCCGGCTCTTCTGGAAGTGGAGTTTCTAGAACATGTTCTTTTTTGTCATGCTTGAGGACTATCCTCAGATTACGGTACCAGTTGGTGAAATTAGTTCCACTAAGCTTATCTTTCTCTAGGATTGACCTCAACGCAAAAGTGGACAACTGAGTAAGGTTGCTAGGTGCCATTGATCTACAACAGAAAATATGCAAAAACACTTAAGACATGTATTCATAAAAGAGCAGGCATATTAAACGTTTTAATACTTATGCTCCCACTAGAACCAACACCCCTCCGATGGTTGCTAAGTGATTCAAGATCCTAAATAAGCAAGCCGACTAGTGAGCTTTAGCATCACCGCTAGCCGTCAAGTGATCTAGGTAGGCAACACCTTGCCAATCGTATCCAATACGACTCCTGTTAGTTGGGTGGCATCACATGCCCCGGCTCCCAACCTACCTCGCCCCGAGCCCCACAACCGTTGTGATGGACTCGTCTAGATTACCAAGTGCTTCTGCTTGTAAGAGTCCGACTCAAACCCACCTAACCGGAAAGAATTGGTAGCACCTCAATTTTATGAGCCCACTACCAAGAATGTCCGACTTGTGATGGTGCAGCACTGGCGGGGCGACCGACTAGACCTTCTTTGAGGGATTAAAGAATCTACCAACTATCTAAATAGAGGTAAATAGAGACATAACAATAACACAAATAAAGCAATTATAATGTGAAATGGTATGGCTCTCTTCATGGTGATCTCCATCTCCACGAAGCTTGTAAGTCGACTCGTTCCAACTCTTGTCACGTGCCATCTTACTCCATGTAGCCGACTTGTACATCGACTTGCATGCCTTCCGGGTTCTCCAACAAGCTACACTAGCTCGTAAATTAAAATTTACATAGAGAATCCGACACACAGGCCGGTATACAATAAAATGACAGCACCTAGGCTCCAGCCGGCTGACAAAAACATGATACACAGATCATGTATGGATTACACACATCACATGCACATAAGCCATACCATTCACAACTTCCTGCAAAAACAAGTTATGCATAGACGCGATATCTACCGGCGTTGTGAAACTCATAACGACATCTAAGGCGCTACGACAGGGCGAAGCCGGCGGTCCGATCATGGATTTCTTCATCGGGATTTTACCCAAATCTGATCCATATTCCGATTCGATCAAACTTTTTGATCTTCGATCACCGCAACTGGATTTATGTGTCACGGTATACCCCGATGGCGGAAACCGACCGGTAGGGGTAAGTTGTTTCACGACCTTAGCAGTATGATCACGGAAACCAGATCATCCATTAACCCCGAGTACGATTGATCCAATCAACGTTGTACAAAACCGATCTATCTCATAGACCGACCACCAAAACAGCAATTAGATCACATCTAACGCTAACTACATATCACATATGTACGGATCTCGGGCCTAATACCAGAAGCTACCGCTCTGATACCACTGTTGGGACGCGTAGAGATAAACAAAAAATTCCTACGCGGTACTTCGAAGATCTAGCCGAGGTAGGATGTCACTATGATTACCACTAGACGCGCGGTTGCGGATTATCGATGAAGCGCGTCGGGGCAGTGCAGTCCCACGATCCGGTCCGGCCGATCCAATCCCTCGAACGTCGAAGTGCTGGATGTACAGCACCTCTGCCGGTATCCACACGTACGAGGAGGAGCTCCGACGGCAGACTGCTAGGTCTGGTGCGACGGCTAGACTGAGTGGGGCTAGGGCTCCCAACGCATGCGAGAGTGGACTAACGTGCCCGCTGGGCAACCTGCGCCCCTCTTTATATAGCGAATGGTAATGGGCTTCACAACACTTGTGGCCCATTCCCTCTGTGAGTCCGACTCACAACTCAGTCCATTTCCGGTTCGGGTCCAACCCGACCAATACAATTGCTCCCGCTCTTAAGTGTGCGACCCTTCAGGCTCATGGCGACTTGGACACGATTGGAGTCCTACTCCCAATCGATCAATCGGTAGCGGCTCCTAGCAGAACGTGCCGACTCCCAAGTCCCATTGAGTCATGACGACATACCTTTCAATGTGATATTCATCTTAGTCCCTTTTGCCTCACGATATACCTTGTCGAACTATAGGCGATTTATCGTCATCCCTTTAATAGTTCAACTCTCTTCTCGATCCGTGATATGTGATTCACCTGACTAACTCTTAGTCAACAGACACAGTTAACACTTAACTGAGTTGCGCATGGCCATGCTTCCTGAATCATATCACTTGAGAGGGTCCAGAGAATATCTCTCCATTCGGAGGGGCTAAATCCCATCTTGATTATCCACGTCACGCAGCTTGCTTCTCATTCGACCCGAAGACTGCCTTTATAGTTGCCTTGTCACAGAACAACGTTTGACAGAACCTAAGTCGGTGATCCACAACTCGGATTGTGCGACAACCTCAGGTCTAAGGATTACATTGATTGAGACATGCAAATGACGACTTGATCGTTGCATCTCAATGTGGGTCAGTCCGACTTTCTAAACTCTTTAGCCAAGTCTGTGAACGTTGGAATGGCATCACCATGCCCATGACAAGTGGAACCGTGTCATCAGCCAACACTCACATTAGTCTAGGGTGTGTGTCCAGCACAACCTTAACGACCAAGGACAATTAGTATGAACAACATGAATACATAGTTCCACAATCGAATCACATATTCAGTGACATATATCAGATGTTCAAACCAAAGGACAACTTAATAACTTTATGAATACATTGGGAATTACATCATACATGATTGCCTCTAGGGCATATTCCCAACACTACCTTCGCAGAGTACTGGACTCAGCTGCAGGAGCGCCACAAGATCAAGATGTCCCAGGAAGCTGAGCGAAATAGCCGCTCCGAAAGAGCGAAGAGGCGTGTCCCGCTCCAAATCCAAGGGTAATAAAGACTCCCTGATCATCAAGGAAATTACTTCCTGCGACGAGGATGAAGAGGAGCTCCATGAGGAAGGCGTAGCAGCTATCCTTGACCGAGTAGGCTTCATTGAGAAGTTTTGGGATAGCAAGAGACTTGGCCATGCCGCATGGGACGGTACCGAGCTGCGATACCTCGACAACTACTGGACAGAGTGGAACAAGGCCGGCATCGGTCCTGTTGGTATGGCTGTAGCCGGACCTTGCAGTACTCTGGCCAGCAAGCTGTTTGTTGTTCGCAAAAACATCAAAGACATCGAGCAAAGCTATGTGGTAAGTATCTTTTTTCTTTTGATCTTTCCGCGTTGCCAGATTTCTTTTCACCTCTCTTCTCTTATCCACTACCTAGTCCCCGAGATTCGGGCCGAGTAGGTAAAGCTCCACCGAGTTGCCATCTACTCGGGCCAAATCTTCCAAACTCATCAAATTTCTTTCTTCTCAGCAGGATAGCATCGAGGAGAGGACCAAGGTCTTCCGCCAGCTCCTGTGGTCTCATCGCCAAGTTCGAGACAGGAACCGGGAGCTGGAGTTCAAGAAGAGCGAGATGGACTCTATGGAGAAGAATTCCATGGACAGCGCTATCAAACTGTCCGCTATTGAAAGTAAGTTTCTAGCATTTTGGTTTGTGCGTTTTTTTCTTACGCCCGTTTTTTTCTTTTTTGCTTAGTCATTGTCGTCTCTGTAGGTGAGCTCAAGGTGCTCGTTGATAGGCACTAGGATTGTGAGGTTATGGCTGCCTCCGCGCAGAGCACGATCTCCAGACTAGAAGGTGAGCTACTCCTTCTCTGTTCCCTTCACCTAGGTTGCTATTGCTTGCTCACTTGCCTAACTTGCTGCTCTATCCACAGAAGAATACAAGAAATTCCGAGAGGAACATCTGCAATGCCTCACTCCAGCTGAAGCGCATCACCAAGTGCAGGTCCGTGAGGTCGAGTTGCAGAAGGAGCGGGAGGCCGAGAAGGCGGAATTCGAGAAACTCCAGGTTGAGCTTACCGAAGCACTCAAAACTGCAATCGACGCCTTTACCGAAAAGAACGACATGGAGAAACGGGTCGCTGCCAAGAAGCAGGAACTCGAGAGAGAGATTAGAACTCTGAAAGAAAGGAACCAATCTCTCAAGGGCATAGTCAATGACTCGCGCCGCATCCAGGATAAGAAGATCCGCGAAGCAGACGACTGGAGGACCAAGTTGGGAGCCCTTGTGCTGGAAATGGCTTCTGAGTTGCCTCTACCCTTCACCTTGTTTAGTTTTTTACCCTTCTATCTTCTTCTACTCAGTCTCTCTTCTTCTCGGTTACCCTTTCTGGCCCAAACCAGCATTTCCCGATCCATATATCTTCCCGGACCTCAGTGTCGCCGCAGAAACCGCTGTGGAGAAAGCGAGAAGGGCCAGGGCAGCAGCTGGTCTGAGTGTTGATGACACCTACAGCATCGATAATCATCTCGTCAACCTCAAGACCCGGGTACACTCCCTAAAAGGCTTGGGTACCTCCATGGTGTCCACTGCAATGAAGCTGCACAAACTGTTCTGGCAAGAACGAGATGTCCCGGATGCCATCAGCGGCATGGCAGCCAACCTGGATCATGTCAAGGAGGAGCTGAAGAAACGGCGCGCTTCTGTAGTCCAGGATGGAGCTGACAAACCCTCCACTTCATCCTATCCTGGTATGAAAATCTAGACCTTGACGGGATTGGCACCTACAGAAATGGCTCCAAGTGGACTGGGCGTCCCGAGTGCGTCCTACGCCGAAAGGAAGTGGCGTACGAGATTGCCTCCTATGCTAAGACCAGCCAATACATCGACGGCCCCTCCGAGCCGAATACCGATGTTGATGAAGACGAGGAGGAGGGGGAAGCCAAGTTCAACGAAGATGGCGGCGAAGACCACAGCCGAGATGACAAGGAAGCTGATCAGGAGGAGGCCGAGCACGAAGAGGCCGAACAAGAGGAGACCGAGCAACGCGGCACCGCGGAGGACTCCGGGATGGAAGCCAATCCGGAGACCGAGCAGCCGCAACCCGCCGCGCTGGAGGCGGTTGTCACCACCAAGATGGTGATTGATGACCCCGCTCCCGAGTTGGGTGCGACCAGAGCTGTGACCGGGAGCGCCACCTCTGAGCTTTACCCTCTTCCCAGCGTGTCCATCAGTCAGGCCTCCAACTCTGCATCGGAGCCAATCTCCGCTACTCCAACTTCTTCTGCGGCCGAGCCTGCGTCTACAGCTGCTGCCTCCGAGCCAGTGGCGCCTACCAGCACCAACTCGGATACCACCACCTCTACCGTCGTCTAAATTCCTGCAGTTTTTATCCTAAAACACTTATCAGATCCCTAGGATGTCGGGTGCATATGTAATCAATACACTTGTGTTTTCTCTCGAGACTCAGTTTTATTTGATTCACTTTTAGCAAGACTGGCTTAATGCCGGATTGCGTTATAATTCAAGTCCCCGATTTGCATTTCTCTTTCACTTGTCTTTTTGTCTTTGCTCTTACCTGCCACTTGTGACTTTTTGGTAGTCGAGTCACAAGATTTCAAAAACCAAGTTTCAGATACTCAACCACCTTGAGATTTGGATTCTAACCGCTGCCCACAATTTAGCCGAAAAGAAAACAGAGAAGTAAAAACACCCTACTCGGTTGCTACACTTCTCTTTTCTTAGCCATTTTCATGTGTTTATTGACCTTTGGCTTGTTCTCTTGCTTGCCATGAAGCCGGGTTGCGGACAGCAGCAGAGTCGAAGAGTTGGCCCTTGGGTTTGAACACACTACTAGATATGCATATGAAATTCTAAGTAGACAAACCGAGTAGACAAAGGAAATAAAGTAAACAACACAAGGCAAGTTTTAGCACAGGCAGTCCACGAGTTTGAATTCGGAGTTCCAACTTGAATTTTAACTCGGTTAAGGAGATACATACAATGTTTGCTCATGAATGAAAACGGCGGAGTAGAGCTACATTCCAGGGACGTTTGGATTCCTCTCCGGCTCTATCCGGCCTGTTCTTCTGTGGTGCCTGTGCGTCAACTAGATAGTAGGCATCATTGTGTAGAGCCTTGCTCACAATGAAAGGCCCTTCCCACGAAGGGGATAGCTTGTGCATCCCGGACGTGCGCTTCACGAGCCTAAGGACCATGTCTCCTTCTCGAAAAAACCTTGGGTTTACTTTCCGGCTATGATAACGCCTCAGGCTTTCCTGATATATGGCTGAACGTGACAGAGTTAACTCTGTTGCTTCTTCTAGCAGGTCAACGTCATTTTATCGAGCTTCTCTCGCCTCTTTTTCAGTGTAGAGTGTTACTCTGGGCGAGTCATGCTCTAGGTCAGTGGGCAACACGGCCTCAGCTCCATATACCAGGAAGAATGGTGTGTATCTGGTTGATCGGTTAGGGGGTAGTCCTTAGACTCCACAACACCGCCGGCAACTCGTCCAGCCAACAACCAGGGGTTCGCTGTAATGGCTCAATTAGCCTTGGCTTTATCCCGGATAGGACCATGCCATTTGCTCTTTCAACCTGCCCATTTGAGGCCGGATGCGCAACAGATGCAACATCTAGTCGGATCCGCTTCTCCTTGCAAAATCTTGCAAACGCACCCTCGGCAAAGTTTGTGCCATTATCAGTGATGATGTTGTGCGGGTAGCCGTATCTCAGAATGATATCCTTCAAGAAGCTCACAGCTGTGACTCCATCACACTTCCGAATAGGCTTGACCTCAATCCACTTGGTGAATTTATCAACCATGACCAAAATGTGAGTCATGTTGCCTCTAGCCGGCTTGAAAGGGCCTACCATATCCAAACACCAGACAACAAATGGCCAAGTAATAGGGATGGTCTTCAACTCGGATGCTGGCATATGAATCTTGCTCGCAAACCTCTGGCGCCCGTTGCACTTTCTCACTATATCTTCATCTTGCCGCAAGGCAGTGAGCCAAAATAATCCATGCCGAAAAGCCTTGTTGACCAGAGCCCGAGAAGAGGCATGGTGCCTGCATTCTCCCTGGTGTATTTCTATAAGAATATCTTCTCCTTCCTCTGGCTCGAAGCAGCGTTGTAGCACGCTAGTAGGACTCCTTCTGTGCAGCCCCTTGTTGACGATGGTGTAGCCCTTGGATCTTCTCTGTATTTGCCTGGCCGTGACCTCATCACTCGGTAATGAGCCATCCGGTAGAAAGGATAATATGGGCAGAGCCCAACTCGGTGTTTCCCGGATGGGAAACAATGGTTCGTCCACTTCCATTGGATCAGCTACCATGACCTCTTCCGAGTTGGAGACGAATACCCGAGTCCCCGAGTACTGAGAAATGATCCCCTCGATGAACGCGATAGTCCCCGAGTTGAGTGAAGCAGTCCCCGGGTTGCAAGTGCCAGTCCCCGGTTGGAGACGACAGTCCCCGGGTTTTCCTTTGCAGCTTCCCAATCAATCTCCATGGGAACAGCTTCCGATCATGGCAGAGATGGAGTGAAGATGGACTCCGAGTTGGGGGATGGCTTGATGGACGGCTTTCTCAAATGCTCCAAGGAAATCCCAGCCGGGATAAACTGCCGAGAAGATCCCAACTTGGACAGTTCATCAGCTGCATCGTTCTCAGCTCAGTGTATGTGATGAAACTCACACCCCTCAAAGAACACAGTCATAGTTTGCACCAGAAACTGGTAGGACGCCATGTTGGCATCCAAGGCATCCCAATTGCCGGAAACTTGATGAACCACCAAATCCGAGTTGCCATAACGGACAATGCGCAGAACTCCGATCTCCTTGGATACCCTCAGGCCATGTACCAATGCCTCATACTCGGCCACATTACTGGATGCCTTGGAGTGGATCTGCAGCACATACTTGAGTTGATCTCTCTTGGGAGACGTGAGCACCATGCCAGCATCGATCCCTTCTTTTACTTTGGAGCCATGAAAATGCATCTTCCATAAGTTGGTTTCCGGCAAGGGAGGGTCGTGCTGCATCTCGGCCCAATCCACCAAGAAATCTGCCAGAGTTTGTGACTTGATTGCTTCTCTTCTCGCGTACAGAGGTGTGTATGCGGCTAGCTCAATTGCCCACTTGGCTACCCGGCCGCTTGCATCCTTGTTTCCCATGATCTCCGAGATGGGAGCAGTGCCCACCACTGTGATGGGATGCTCTTGGAAATAATGCTTGAGCTTCTTGGCACCTAGGTACACGCCATATGTCATCTTCTGGTAGTGCGGGTAGTTTTTCTTGGAGCTGGATAGCACCTCGCTGAGATAGTATACTGGCCGCTGCACAGTTTTGCCTTCCTCTTCTCTTTCCACCACTATCACCATGCTGACTACCCGGTTGGTACCTGTGACGTACAACAACATTGGCTCCTTGGGAAGGGGGCTTGCTAGGATGGGAGCGCTACCTAGCATGGTCTTGAGTTCTTTGAAGGCCACATCAGCTTGTGGCGTCCAGACGAACTTGTCACTCTTCTTCATGAGCTGATAGAGAGGCAAGGCCTTCTCACCCATTCTTCCCAGGAAGAGGCTAAGGGAAGCCAAGCATCCGGTAAATTTCTGCACATCCTTCAGTGATCTCGGCAAAGACATGCTCTCTATAGCTTTTATCTTTGAAGGATTGGCCTCAATGCCCCGACTGGATACCAAGAAGCCGAGCAGCTTGCCAGCCGAGACGCCAAAACTGCACTTAGTCGGATTCAATTTCATCATGTACTTGCGCAAGCTAGCAAATGTTTCCTCGATATCACTAAGAAGAGTATGTTCTTCTTTCGTTTAGATGACAATGTCATCTACGTACACCTGCACATTCTTGCCGATTTGGTCATGCAAACATTTCTGCATGCACCTCTGATAAGTAGCCCCAGCATTTCTCAACCCAAAGCACATAACACGATAGCAATAAGCCCCGTACGGGGTAATAAAAGCAGTCTTTATTTGATCAGCCGGGTTAAGAGGTATCTGATGAAAACCAGAGTAGGCATCAATGAAAGACAAAAGCTCGCACCCGACAGTGGAATTGATTACCTGATCTATGCGGGGTAGCGGAAAAGGGTCCTTGGGGCAGGCTTTGTTCAAGTCGGTGTAGTCCACGCACATGCGCCATTCCACCTTGGCCTTGGGGTCCTCCTTCTTCTTCTCAACCATGACCAGATTGGGCAGCCAATTCGGATGCAGTACCTCCATGATGAATCCACTTATCAACAGCCTGGTGATCTGATCACCGATATCTTTCCTTCTCTCTGCTGCAAAGCAGCGCATTGCCTGCTTAATCGGCTTGGCATCTGGGCGCACATGTAGCGAGTGCTCAACCAACTCCCTCGGGACACCTGGCAAGTCATCACTGGACCATGCAAAGACATCCTAATTCTCACGGAGGAAGTGGATGAGCTTTTCCTATTTCTCGCCCAACCCGGCGCCAATGATGGCAACACGGTCTGGGAACTCAGGGTCCACCTGCACCTTCTTGGATTCCTGGGAGGCCTGGAAAGTGGCCCCATACTGAGAACTCGGCATGCCAGTCATACCGACTTGAGCTGATTGAGCCATAGCCACCACCTCATGTATCTTCTTCTTCTCAGCAGCAATGACCAAAGACTCTGCCAGCAGAGATCCAACAGATGCGCAATCCAGGGAGCGCTTTTAATCACCCGAGATGGTGATGACACCATTGGGACCAGGTATCTTCATCTTCAGGTAGGCTACATGGGTTGAGGCCATCAACTTGGTGAGCGCAGGCCTACCGAGTAGAGCATGATAGGGGCTCTGAAGATCAACCACTTCGAACTGCAGGCACTCTGTGCGACAGTTCTCCCTGGTGCCGAATAGCACATCTGTCCAGATGCGGCCGATTGGAGCGCAAGACACTCCCGGCACAATGCCATGAAAAGTGGTCTTGCTGGGAAGCAGCATGTTCTCGGCAAGGCCGAGCTTCTCTAGGGTATCTCGGTACATGATGTTGATGCTGCTGCCATTGTCGATCAGCACCTTGCTGAACCTGACATTCTTCTTGGTTCCCAGGAAGGTGGGATCCACCACTACTGCATATGTACCCGGATTGGGCATCACCTTGGGATGATCATATTTGGACCAAGTAATTTCTTGGTCGCACCAGTGCAAGTAATGTGGCACAGCCAGTATCACTGCATTCACCTCCATCGCACGCCTACGCTGCGACTGCTTGTCATCCGGCTCGGTGGTGAACACCATGTAGCTCTCATGATGCTCCTGATACTGGTTCCGGTCTCCACCACCATCATTGCTGTTGTTGTTGTTGCCATTGTTGTTGTTGTTCCGGTTGTTGTTGCGGGTGTAGAAGTTGCGGTTGCGGTTGTTGCGGTTGTTGTAGTTGCGGTTGGCTCCGTGAGCCACTTGATTCACATTCTCCCTTCTCGGATTCACAACCGGCCTAGGAGCAGCTGCCCGGATAGGCTGCACATTGGCATCCGCAGGTGGCAGAGGAGGAGGAGGGGGCAGTTGACCAAAACCTTCACTCTTGATGCGGTCCCACCAGCTGCATTGCCGGGTAGTGTGATTGGCTGGCCTACTTGGATGCCGAGTATGGAAGCTGCAAGGTCCATCCTTCATGTTCTCAAAGATAAATCTCTAAGAATCTCCGGCTTCCGGGTTGGTGTTGCCTTGCTGGGGAGCATTGTATGGCTTCTTGAAGCCTTGGCCCTGATTCTGGTTCTGCCCGTATTGGGCTCCAGCAGTTTTTTGCCTTTGGCTGCTCCCAGCAGCCGTAGTGTCTTGGTTCACAACATTCACTTGCTCAGAGCCGTACCGAGTATTGAGACGGTCATCTCTGCGCTTGTTGCGGAAGTCTTGGCGTCTGTTGCGATCTTGGTTTCTTCTTCTTGGCTCGAAAGCATCGAGCAGAGGCTGAGTAGGGCCACCGAGTGCATACATATCAGCTATCTTGATTGTCTCAGCGAGCGTACTCGGCATCTCTCTCTGTAGCTTCTGCCACAGCATGCTGCCATGCCTGCAGCCTTGAGCAAACCTGGCGATTGCCTGTGACTCATTCACACCCTCACAGGTGTTCCTCAATGTGATCCACCGAGTAAGGTATTCTCAGTCAGTCTCCTCTTCCCGTTGCTTGCAAGCCGAGAGCTGTTGCGGCCTATTCGGCCTCTTGTACGTGCTGGTGAAGTTGCTGATAAAGGCTTCCGAGAAGTCGAGCCAGCAGTTGATATTCTCCTTCGGCAAGTTATTCAGCCAGATCCGGGCAGGGCCCTCCAGCATCTATGGGACGTATCTCACAACCCATCTCTGGTTGTCGCGTGCGATATGCACGGCGGTGACATAGTCATTCAACCAGTCATCCGGCTTGGTGCTCCCATCATACGACTTGGTCCCTCTGGCCAGCTGGAACTTGGTCACGGCAGGCTCTCCCATAATTCTATGACCAAAACAGCTTAGGCCGGGTGGCCCCCTCTCTTCTATCTGCTCGGACCGGTGAATCCGGTCCAACTTGTACCTTGCATCACTAGGCTCCAGCATCCTTCCACCCAGACGATCAGTGACATCACTCGGATCAGCGTACCCGGCTTGCTCCATTGCCGAGTACCCATCATCATAGCGGTCTTGCTGCACAGGACCGGGTTGAGCAACCGGGTTGGCAGCTGCCACAACTGCTTGCGGCTGCGCAGCTGCATGCGGCTGTACCCTCTGCTGAACCGGATTGACAGCCTGATGCCGAGATGGGCCATCTCGGTTTCCTCCTTGTCCCTTGCTGCGAGCTTTGGTGGCTTGTTAGCCGGCTCTTGCAGAGTTGTGTTTGTGGCCGGGCTGCCGCTCTACAGCGTGCTGTTTTCCGGCGACAGCCGGGTCGTACACCTGCATCTGTTTGTTTTTTCCAGAGTTCACACTCTGAGCCCTCTCAGTGCCGGGAAGCGACGATGAGGCCTGATCCACCGATCTAACCCCATGCGAGTGAACAACATGGGAAGCACCGGCTCCCGGATTGGCTTTTCGGAAAGCCTCATTCTGCCTGCCAGCTTCTAGCACCAGCTCATTAAGCCTATCCTGCTGCCTAGCGCGAGCGTCGCCAGTGAGATGCGGCAACTCGGAAGCGACTGCCTCTGCAGCCCTAAGAGTTTTCGCAGGGGAACTATATTTTGGCCTACTAGCAGTGTTCAAACTAGCAGATAGACTAATAGACCAAACATCTCTAGCTAGCTCAGCGCCCAAGTTGCGACGAATAACGCCTATCTTGCTAGGCAGTCTAGAAACAGGAGTAAAGCCATGCGCTCTATTATACTCATTTTGATCCATGTTAAGGTCAATCCTAACCTTCTCCAGCTCCTGGGCCTCCACGAGTAGCGCTTGACGTTGTTGCTCGAGTTGCGCCCTCAACGCCATGAGGTCCGCGTCGGTGGGAGGCGGCATGCCCAGCTTCTTGGTGGCGCCGACGCGAGCAGCCGGTATAGCCGTTGACGTGGAAGGAGCCACGTAGCCCAGAATGTTCCGGGGCATCTCGTAGGGATTGTGACCCCTGGCCGCAGCCGGCTCCTCGATGACCTCAGCCGCAGTGGCCGCGCCTTTCCTGGCATCGATAGCCGGGCCCGTCATCATCACCTCCACGCTGTCCAAAGAGCAACCAGCCGGCTTCCCGCGGGCAGCGAGTACAGCAGGAGGATCATCCGCGATGAGCACCTGATGGCTAGGTTGAGACTCCAAGTGCAGAGTGTGTAGCTAGTGGCAAGCCTTCTTCCCCACGAGGGTGACTCGAGGATTTATATCGAACTCTTGGGGAGCCAGTATTTCAGTAGTTGTCTTCCAAGCTTCCTCCAGGATCATGGAAACAAGTAGAGAATTTTGTGCCCTCAACCTCACCAAGTGGTTGTCAAGCACAAGGTGTGAGACTTCTAAATTGCAATGGAAAACTGAAAGTAAATGTGCAATAATTAAATCTACTACTAAATGCAAATGAGAAAATAAATATGCAATGGATTGTTTTTGTATTTTTGTGATGCAAGTGGTGATGGAGATAATGTAAATTCGAATTGGAGATGCAAGTAAAGTAAAGTGCAAGTAAAGTAAATTGCAGCAAAGTAACTAGAGTGTTTTCTTATATTTAAAATAGGACCGGGGTTCATGGTTTCACACTTGCATTCTCTCAAATAAAGTAGTATACGATGGACATAAAGAATTACATGTGAGATTACAATAACATGTTTAACATTGAGTACTTTCATATGGGCATCACGTCCTAGCATAGAGATCTCTACTGTCATATTGATCCCTCTTATACTCCACCAAGATGCGAAATAAATCATAACACCTCGATAATTAAGGAAAAGCCAGAGTATAGCTTTAAGCAATGTGACATGAAGTTGAAGTAAGAACTTGCTAGATCTAGTCATGGAGATTGATTAGTGTCACTTCAAATCCCCGGTAACAAGGTACTCCTTTTTATCCCTAGTGAGGTAACTAAGAAAGGTTTAACAAAACCTAAGTGGATCGCTGAACTTCTGTCACTTTCACAGCACTAGCCACCCCCCGTTACTCCAACTAATGCACCCATCACCCCACACACGCTCTCAAGAACTAGATTGATCAAAGCTAGCAAATAAGAACGGGGTACATAAGATACATCTACTCAAATAACTCAAGAGAAACAATTGCAATCTCAGATTCAATAACTCATAGAAAAGATCCACCACATAGGAATTACAACGGTGCCCGTAATCATGTGAGGCAGCTCATACGGATCTAATTAGTGAAGCACATAGAGAGAGAGAGATACAAGTGCTACTTCCACAAACCCATAGCCCTGGGGTGGACTACTCCCTCTTCATGGAGATGTCGATGGAGATGACGTTGGAGGGGTAGGAGATCACACCGGCGGCGCCCCGCCGGAGTTTTCCCCCTCCAATCTGGAACTCCAGGTCTCTGTTTCGGTGTTTCGGCGGCGCTCTTCTCCGTAAGGGTACAAGGGACCCTTTTTATAGTCGGTTTTAGGTCAAGACGGAGTCGGTAAGTCGAAGATGGAAGGAATTGGGGCCACAGGGGCCAAAATGGGGCCTCTCATGCGGCCAAGGAATCTGGCCGCGTGGAGGGTCCTCTTTTGGTCCTCTTTGCCCAATTCTCGTGGATCCTTCGCCCGCAAGTCTTCTCCTTCCAAGAAAATGACCCCCGCAGATTTTCAGGTGATTTCGCGGAAGTTTGCCCCCTGAAACGTCAAAAATATAGAAAACGGGGTTTCTAACAGGCAGGGTTAATTCCATAAAAGTTGGGGGACTTTGTAATTTAACCCTAAAATACTATAAAACATTGAATTATACCCTTATATGATGCAATATGTAATAGAAAACCATGTGAAAATATGCAAAATTCATCTATGCATTTTACATGCATCAACATCCCCAAGCTTAACCCATGCTCGTCCTCGAGTATGAAGGTGATAAAACTAAGGTGGGTTTTTCATATTGAAACAATCATGGGATATCAAGGAGGATTATTCATGCTACAATAATCAAATGATTAATACTAGAAATGAGTAGCAATATACAATTCATGTTGTAAGAAATATCAAATATGCAAGCAAAGATGCTTCATGAAAGTTCACAAAGTGTATAATGAAATAAAAGCACTATGGACCAAATGCATACACAAAATGAAAAATAAAATCCTATATTGGTCAAAGAATAGCATAATGGAGAATAGAAAATATGGTGGAGACTTTGGAGAAAATTGAGTAGAGGTAAAACATGATAAAGTCTTATTTAGCCTCTAAATTATTCAACTAAAATTACTAATTGAAATGTGGTATCCATTTATCTAGGACTCTCATTGCCCCTTTATCACTAGCATCTTAAAATTGTGAGTATTGAAGTAATGAGAATGACAAGGTGGTTGAAAGCCTCATGCCCCGTGAGTGTGAAAACCTACTCCATGATTACTCAACTTAAGATTCCTAATAAGCTTTGTACAGTCATAATAAGTATTAATGACATCATAGAGAACCGCAAAGAGGTACCTCTTTCCCCATGACATGGAAACAAGCCCATGTTACAATGACAAGATGAACAAACGGAGTAGACTCATCATCCTTTTTATTTTAATTCACTATTATGCATAGCTTCTTATTTTATTATAGGATGTGTTGTAGAGTCACTCAAGCTGTAAGTAAATTTCCACCATGATAAAGCATGGCTTGGGTTAGCGGCCCAATGCGTTTCTCTAGTCATATAGATACTTACTCATCAAAACTTAATATTCCTCTATTTCATTTCGGCATGGCAGGAGTCCAAAAACAAAAGTACATGATATCAACCAAATGTAAATTTTTTGTGCAATGTTGAAAGCTTTTCGGTGATACACGTTTATAGCTAGTTCCCAACCACACACTTGTCAAACGCAAAACTTGTGGCTCCCATTATTGGGTCATGTTTATTAGATGCATAAGAAGTAAAGTGTGCCTTCAAAAGTTCGTGAGACTCCTATCCCAAGTTCAACCCATGAAAATTAATAAAGTGAATATCTTAATTTAGAACATAAATAACACAATAACATGGTGAACATATTCGGAATAGCAATGAAGCTAATGGGAAGATATGGTGGACTCACTGGAAATACTTGGCTAAGGAGTGTTGGAAACAAGTTTTTACTTGTTGGAATTTTTAAATTTTTGGGCTAGCAAGAGGGAGATAGTTGACCATCTACTATGCATGCATATGTCCATAGAACTACTCATTTCATGACAAACTAAATAAACCAGCAATTAACATCAAGGACATGAATAAGAGATAGCTCAAGACAACATTATTGCAAATTTCTACACATAAAAAGTTTATAAATCATGCAAACATATGTAGCTCTTCAAATCAACCATGGCATACCTATTCCAAGTCATAATACTAGCATCCAATACATTTCAACCCCAAAATCCAGTAGCTCAATATCATATAAAATGATGGTGGTGGTCTTATCAAAACAAAAATAAAAATAAAAACTAGACGCTTCAAGTCTCAACGATAAATGCTTTGCTTAGAAAAACAGAAAGTAGACGTGTGCTAACCAAAAGCGTGTAGCTCCAGTGGGGTGTTCATCACATCCCCAAGCTTATGGCTTTCACCATTCTTGGATATCTTGAGGCGCAGCTCCTCTATTCCCTGTGAAAAAACTTCACAAAACATGTTTCTCCCATTCTTTTTCTGTGGGGTGAGATTAGCAAGGACAAACAAATCACATGCTTGCTGTGCAAAATTCCAAATAAAATGCTCCAGTAGATAGACAATAAGGTTCATTATGTTGTATGTTCACTCTCTTGCTTGAAAGAATCATGGAAATTCGATTCGCAAGCCCAAAGAGTGCACAAAACAAAAGAAGGCAGAATCTGTCCAAAAGAGCAGCAGCAGAAAAACGAACGTTTTTCCCTAAGATAGACTCGTAAAAAAATTAAGCCATTTTTGTGCTTACAAAGGACGAAAAGTTGCAGAACATACTAAAAAATTAGCTCAATCCGACATACCAATAAAAAACGTAAATTCATACGGTGAGCAGACTCGTGCTGAAACAGAAATTTCATGCACTAGGATAACAACTTATAAGTCCAAATGGGTTTGACTTGACTCTTTATTGAAAACTCCATAATTAAAACAAAAAAAAAAACTAATCTCTTGAGACAGCAAGAGGACACTAGGAAAATCCAAACAAAAAACAACCGGGTTGCCTCCCGTAAAGCGCTTTCTTTATAGCCATATAGCTAGGCTTTACTTACTTGATAATCAAGAGGGATAAAGCTCATGAGGGAGCTTGTTCTTCAGCGTGCCCCTCTTCCTTGGGAAGTGCTCCATGCTTTTCTTGTGAGGGAACTGAAACTTGACATTCCCTTCCTTGGAGTCTATGATTCCACCTGTAGTACGAAGAAAAGGTCTACCCAAAATAATAGGACTAGGGGATTTATCCCCCATATCCATAATAATGAAATCAACGGGTACGAAAGTCATGTGCAATTAAATCATAACATCTTTTACTTGTCCTACAGCATGTTTAGTAGAGTTATCAGCAAGGACAAATTCACTTGAGCACTTTTCTAAATTTTCTAGTTCTAGCAATTCATATAATTCTTTAGAGAGTACCGATACACTAGAACCTAGATCTAACATAGCATGGTGAATTTCTTTTCCAATTGAAACTAGCACCTTGGGGATCCATGCATCCCCAATCTTAGGAGGTATAATGGCCTCATTCTTGTACCTAGCAATTTTTTCTTGCAAGACATGATTAGCAATATAAGATCCAAAGCCAGGTTGATTAACATTTATAGTGGGATCACTAGCAAATTTTTGTAGTGTAGCAATAAGTTCTTGCAAGCTACTTTTTTCTAAATCAAGCAATGGATCCTTAATTTCAGTAAGCATCATAATTTCCTCTACTTTACTCTCTAATTTAGCTAGCATGCTTGATTCATGAGGACTAATTTCATCTTTGCTAGCAAGATAAGACATATATGGAAGTAAATATTCAGGGTACTTCACTATTTCATTCAAAGTTTCTTCTAAGCTAGTAGGGACATGCAAACTTGTATTATCAGCAATATGATCAATATTTTCAATAATAGGAGCAGCAATAGTAATAGAATTCATTCCTACACTAGGTTGTGCTTGTGGCTTTCCTGCTGACATGCTTAATAGAGTTGCTTGATTATCAGCTAATTTTGACAATGCTTTATCTAAATTCGAAGATTGAAGTTGCAATCCTTTAAAATCACTACTAATGGATGCAATAGACTTATTTAACTCATGTATCATAGCATTGTGGCTAGCAACTTGTTCCATAAGCAATTTATTTTATTCAGAAATTTCACTAGAAGGCTTCCACTTATTTTCATTAGCATTAGGATATGGAACAAAAGGTTTATTTGGCACATAAGGAGGTTTACTATATGAATTGTAAGCATTACCAAAACCATTTCTACCATAATTCCTAACAAAATTAACATCCACACTTTCAGAATTACTACCAACTAGCTCCTGCAAAGGCACATTCTCCATATTTTGTTTATTAATAAAAGCAAGAATAGTGTCCATTTTAGAAGACAAATCATTGGTTTCTTCAATTGAGTTTATTTTCTTAGTGGGATTGGGTGCTCTTTCAGTATTCCATTGACTATAATTTTGCAATATGCTTTCTAATATGCTCTTAGCCTCTCCTACAGTTTTACTCACAAAGGCACCACCAGCAGCAGAATCAAGTATATTTCTAGACATGTAGTTTAGACCATTATAAAAAGAGTGTAGTATGGTCCATTCATTTACTCCATGTGATGGGCATGTTCTAATCATTAATTTAATTCTATCCCATGCCATGGCTACAAGTTCATTATCATTTTGCCTAAATGAGAGGATATTATTCCAATTTTGCAAAATTTTAACGGGAGGATAATATTTCTTAATGAAAGCTTCTTTTAAATCATCCCAAGACTTTATACTAGCTGTAAGTAGTTAAAGTAACCATTCTTTAGCCTTTCCTCTAAGTGAAAAAGGAAATAATTTCAGTTTTAAAACACTACTTTCCACATTTTTAAATTTTTTCATATCACATATTTCCATGAAATCATGAAGATGCATAGTGGCATCCTCCATAGCACTACCACCAAATTGCTCTCTAGTAATTAAATTCAATAAACTAGGACTTACTTCATAGCTTTCAGCTTGTATTTTAGGTGTAGTAATTGGCCTAGCAATGAATTGATCATTGCGTGTATTTGTGTAGTCACTTAATTTAGTTCTATCACCCATTTTAACAGTTTTTATGTAGTTTTTAATTTTTTATGCAAAAGTGAAAAGTAAAGTAACTAGGCAAATTTGAAATACTAAAATAAACTAGATAACTAAATGCAAAGCTAAAATGCAAACTAAAATAAAATATGCAAGACAAAACAAAAACAAGAACAAAAACAAAACAAAAACAAAAACAAGACAAGAAACAAAACAATCTACTTGAAAGAAGGTGGAGATAGAAAGGACGGTACTCACGTAGGTGCAACCACCCCAAGATTAGGTGTTTGCACACCTTGTTGGTGATGAAGACTTCTTGTGAGCTCCCTTGGACAACTCCTTCACCTATGGTTCACCGGCAACGGCGCCAGAAAAACGCTTGATGTCTAGCTTGACACTCCAAGTGCAGAGTGTGTAGCTAGTGGCAAGCCTTCTTCCCCACGAGGGTGACTCGAGGGTTTATATCGAACTCTTGGGGAGCCAGTATTTCAGTAGTTATCTTCCAAGCATCCTCCAGGATCCTGCAAACAAGTAGAGAATTTTGTGCCCTCAACCTCACCAAGTGGTTGTCAAGCACAAGGTGTGAGACTTCTAAATTGCAATGCAAAAACTGAAAGTAAATGTGCAATAAATAAATATATCTAACTAATTGCAAATGAGAAGATAAATAAATATGCAAATGGTTTGTTTTTGTATTTTTGTGATGCAAGTGGTGATGGAGATATGTAAATTCGAATTGGGATGATGCAAGTAAATGTAAAGTGCAAGTAAAGTAAATTGACAGCAAAGTAAACTAGAGTGTTTTTTTATATTTAATATAGGACCGGGGTTCATGGTTTCACACTTGCATTCTCTCAATAAAGTAGTAGACGGTGGTCATAAAGAATTTCATGTGAGATTACAATAAACTTGTTTAACATTGTAGTACACTTCATCATGGGCATCACGTCCTAGCATAGAGATCTCTACGGTCATATTGATACCTTTATACTCCCACCAAGATGCGAAATAAATCATAACACCTCGATAATTAAGTAAAAAACCAGAGATATAGCTTTAAGTAATGTGACATGAAGTTGAAGTAAGAACTTGCCTAGATCTAGTCATGGAGATTGATTAGTGTCACTTCAAATCTCCGGTAACAAGGTACTCCCTTTTTATCCCTAGTGAGGTAACTAAGAAAAGGTTTAACAAACCTAAGTGGATCGCTGAACTTCTGTCACTTTCACAGCACTAGCCACCCACGTTACTCCAACTAATGCACCCATCACCCACACCCGCTCGTCAAGAACTAGATTGATCAAAGCTAGCAAATAAGAACGGAGGTACATAAGATACATCTACTCAAATAACTCAAGAGAAACAATTGCAATCTCAGATTCAATAACTCATAGAAAAGATCCACCACATAGGAATTACAACGGTGCCCGTAATCATGTGAGGCAGCTCATACGGATCTAATTAGTGAAGCACATAGAGAGAGAGAGATACAAGTGCTACTTCCACAAACCCATAGCCCTGGGGTGGACTACTCCCTCTTCATGGAGATGTCGATGGAGATGACGTTGGAGGGGTAGGAGATCACACCGGCGGCGCCCCGCCGGAGTTTTACCCCTCCAATCTGGAACTCTAGGTCTCTGTTTCTGTGTTTCGGCGGCGCTCTTCTCCGTAAGGGTACGGGGGACCCTTTTTATAGTCGGTTTTAGGTCAAGACGGAGTCAGTAAGTCGAAGATGGAAGGAATTGGGGCCACAGGGGGGCCTCTCACGCGGCCAAGGAATCTGGCCGCGTGGAGGGTCCTCTTTTGGGCCTCCTTGCCCAATTCTCGTGGATCCTTCGCTCGCAAGTCTTCTCCTTCCAAGAAAATGAATCCCGCAGATTTTCAGGTGATTTCGCGGAAGTTTGCCCCCCTGAAACGTCAAAAATATAGAAAACGGGGTTTCTGACAGGCAGGGTTAATTCCATAAAAGTTGGGGACTTTGTAATTTAACCCCAAAATACTATAAAACATTGAATTATACCCTTATATGATGCAATATGTAATAGAAAACCATGTGAAAATATGCAAAATTCATCTATGCATTTTACATGCATCAGCACCTCCTCCGGGAACTCGCGGATGACGGTGGTGGCGACGTACACCAGATGCGTGTAACACCCGGGGTTTTCCCTAGTTAGAAATTGTTTGTTCTTTTTCTTTTTGGCATCCTCATCTCATCATGCATCATCGTGCATTTAAAACTTGCAAAACAATTGAAAATTACTCAAATCTTGTTTGCTAAAATTTACTGAAATTTATTTGATGTCTAAATCTTTTTCTTATTGCCTGAACAATTTCTGCAAAAAAAAGAAGAAGGGTTTTAAAAGGGAGAGAGAGAGCAGCCCAGCCCATCTCCTCTCCACCCCAGCCCACCAACCGGCCTGTCCTGCTCGGCCTCTCCTTTCTTCCCCGTACGGACGAACAGGCACGAGGAGAGCGTGCTGCTCCCTGTCGCTTTCCCCTCCACTGGTCCCCTCCTCCACCTGCTCCCCCTCCCCTATACCTATGCCCTATTTTCTATAACATATCAACTATAATTAAAATGTCATCTCATTCATGTGTTGCATTGCATTTTTGTGGGTAAATAAATAACGTGAACCTCCTAAATTAAATGTTGGGCTTCCGGCTCAATTTAAATTGATTTAATTGCATAAATCATAACTAATTCATTTTAACTCCAAATTTGAAAAGTAAATTATGTTTCAAAATTCTCTAAACTTTGCAAATATAAACTTTGTTTTCTGTTTTGAATAAATTAAATTGCTGAAAACAACTATTTCTTAATTAATGCATTTAAAATTGTCAATTTAATAACTTGCTCATCTAAAATCCAAATTCAACAAATGAAATATGTATTCCATCTAAAATTTGGTGTTCTTTCCAAATATGAATTTTCTTATCTGTTTTGAAATATTAAAATGGGTGAAAACAACAAATGCTTGTGTAACTCATTTAAGAAGCCAAATTTCATAACTAAACGAATAAAATTCCAAACTTGGTAAACAACTTTTCAAATTGAAGCTATTGTTGTTTTCTTATTGTTTTCATCATCCATGCATCATTCTAATCAACTTTCACATGATGGCTATTTGTAGATCATTTAATTCAACATTAATTCATGGGCTTTTCCATATGCAATCCAAATTGCATATGGGCCCATTTAAATATGTTTGCCATGTCAACTAGTTTATCTTTGACGCACCCTTTAACTTGTCATGCATATAAAATAGGATCATGCTGGATCTTTTGCCGTAGTAGTAATTGTTGCATCCGGTGTTTGTTCTAGTTCGTTGCTTCTTCGCGGATAGGACGTTGAGATGATGTGAGCAACGACAAGTTCTGCGGATGTACCTCTACTTGCTGGATTCCAGGCAAGTATACTCACTTGCTGCCAAATGGCTGCCTTTCATCACTTGTTACCGACTCTTTCCGTTGTTCTTATTCTAGCCTTATAATTCGTTGCTTGTGTCTCGATCCTATCATATGTTACCTTGCAGCCATGATATAGCCTTTCCTTCCACTTCCTATTAACTGTTGTTTGTTTACCCCGTTGGCCCTTGTGTCGTAGTTGCATGCTTAGTGTTGTTTGCGCTCAAGTCTTGTTGTCCGTCTTATCACCTGTTTAGTTCGATAGTTGGGTTTCAATTCAATCAACAACATGTTAATGTTTTGGGTAATAATAATTTGATGATAAGGCACCGGCAGGAGGCCCGGCGTGGTTTTGAAGCCTGCTAGTGTCAACCCTAATTAGGAAAAGGGTCTTGTCTACTGATCCATGATGAGCGCACTAACCGCATGTGGGAAGCGAGTATGGGCGCCCCCCTCAATTTGATTCGATTCGCATCTCGTCCAAATCGCCTCATTTAGTTCGGGTTTTCCATTTGCCGCATGCATGATTTTGCGAACCCAGGCCAGGGTGGAACTTTTGTAGTCGGCATTTAGGGAGACACGTTCTTAGAGTGCTATGAGGGTCCCCTTTTCTTCGTGGGGCTTGATTAGCCGTGCGCTCAATTGCACGGGGTTCTTTGGGCTTGATGCGAAGAAGAGTTGGGTTGTGTTGAATACCTCGCTTGGTGGGTTTGATCCCCGTCTGGCGGGTTATTCTTACGTGTACGGCCAAATTGGTGCACCCCTGCAGGGTAAATCTTCTCGAGAAGCCGTGTTTTCCGCGGTTATGGATGACTTGGTGAAAGTACTGGCTAACAAGTACTCAGAACAACTTACACCTAACTACTGCTAATTTTGACTAGTAATAGGATTATTGACACAATAAGTTGAACATCATTAATCCAACAGTGTGAGTTATCCTTGGGTTGCTTCCTTAGTAGGGGGTAACATTGGATGGGTTTGTTTGGGTGGTTAGTACTAGTTGGTTACGATACGCTATATTATCCCCCTCTTTTAGCCGGATGTTGTAGTGAGCCTCTGTAGTTGGTTAGTGCAGCCCGCTGCCGCTTCTGTGCAATAACCTTTTCCTTTCCGTTGAACCCAAAGTATTTGTAGCTTGTGATGCCTGGTTACACCGGTATCTTGTGAGTATGGTTTATCCACTTGCCAGTACTTAACCGTACTGACCCACGAATCCTTTTTCGTGGCTGCATATTCAATATTGCAGTCAACAGGTTTGCAGTCTGACGACGTTAGCTTGGGAATCCCTCCGGCTTGGCCTGGGCAGGGATTGGACGCTCTCGGTTATCTTCGGGACTCTTAGTCCAATTTGTATCTTGTCCGTAGCTGGACGTTATGTTATTTCTTCCGCTGTTATTTGGATCTTTGTATTGTATCAGTTGTATCCTTGACTCGTTTGAGACATCTTGTATATACCTCCTCTATTGTGTTGTGGATTATTCGTGAACTGTTGTAATGTTATCACAAGTGGCAACCTGGAATCGGTTATTATGTGGATTTTGGCGGGAATGCTGAAATCTTCATAGTGCCCGATCTCGGGGCGTCACAAATGGTATCAGAGCCTGGTTTCTGATTCCCGATGTTGTTTCGATACGAATGGTTATCGAAGCAACGGGTCCGCAAAGCCTGTAGGATAACCTCGTTAACGGTCGTGTTTCTAGAGTGTCAAAAACTATTTGTGCAAAACCTGTTTTGGAAACCTCTCGATAGGATTCTTGTTTATTCCTTTCCTCTATTCTACTTCTCCTTCTATCTCATTTGTTTTGGAGTCTACTCTCGTACCTATCTTTCAAAGTTTTAGGATCCTACGTGGGTGGACGTTTTCTGAGCCGTTAACCTAATAGGTTCGATCATCGGAAGATTCCTGGTGGGAGAAGATCGTCATCAACCCGAGCAAGATTCCCTTGTTAGTGGTGCCGAGAAGTTTCTTAGTGGTGTCTAGGAGATCAACAAGGTGACTGAAGACTCGATAGTCCGGCTTCATCCTCTCTCTTGGCGTTGGCGGATTGCGAGGGCGCAATCCCTTGTTCGTGATGTCGGCTGTAACACCCGGGGTTTTCCCTAGTTAGAAATTGTTTGTTCTTTTTCTTTTTGGCATCCTCATCTCATCATGCATCATCGTGCATTTAAAACTTGCAAAACAATTGAAAATTACTCAAATCTTGTTTGCTAAAATTTACTGAAATTTATTTGATATCTAAATCTTTTTCTTATTGCCTGAACAATTTCTGCAAAAAAAAAGAAGAAGGGTTTTAAAAGGGAGAGAGAGCAGCCCAGCCCATCTCCTCTCCACCCCAGCCCACTAACCGGCCTGGCCTGCTCGGCCTCTCCTTTCTTCCCCGTACGGACGAACAGGCACGAGGAGAGCGTGCTGCTCCCTGTCGCTTTCCCCTCCACTAGTCCCCTCCTCCACCTGCTCCCCCTCCCCTATACCTATGCCCTATTTTCTATAACATATCAACTATAATTAAAATGTCATCTCATTCATGTGTTGCATTTCATTTTTGTGGGTAAATAAATAACGTGAACCTCCTAAATTAAATGTTGGGCTTCCGGCTCAATTTAAATTGATTTAATTGCATAAATCATAACTAATTCATTTTAACTCCAAATTTGAAAAGTAAAATATGTTTTCCAATCAAAATTCTCTAAACTTTGCAAATATAAACTTTGTTTTCTGTTTTGAATAAATTAAATTGCTGAAAACAACTATTTCTTAATTAATGCATTTAAAATTGTCAATTTAATAACTTGCTCATCTAAAATCCAAATTCAACAAATGAAATATGTATTCCATCTAAAATTTGGTGTTCTTTCCAAATATGAATTTTGTTATCTGTTTTGAACAATTAAAATGGGTGAAAACAACAAATGCTTGTGTAACTCATTTAAGAAGCCAAATTTCATAACTAAACGAATAAAATTCCAAACTTGGTAAACAACTTTTCAAATTGAAGCTATTGTTGTTTTCTTATTGTTTTCATCATCCATGCATTATTCTAATCAACTTTCATATGATGGCTATTTGTAGATCATTTAATTCAACATTAATTCATGGGCTTTTCCATATGCAATCCAAATTGCGTATGGGCCCATTTAAATATGTTTGCCATGTCAACTAGTTTATCTTTGATGCACCCTTTAACTTGTCATGCATATAAAATAGGATCATGCTGGATCTTTTGCCGTAGTAGTAATTGTTGCATCCGGTGTTTGTTCTAGTTCGTTGCTTCTTCGCGGATAGGACGTTGAGATGATGTGAGCAACGACAAGTTCTGCGGATGTACCTCTACTTGCTGGATTCCAGGCAAGTATACTCACTTGCTGCCAAATGGCTGCCTTTCATCACTTGTTACCGATTCTTTCCGTTGTTCTTATTCTAGCCTTATAATTCGTTGCTTCTGTCTCGATCCTATCATATGTTACCTTGCAGCCATGATATAGCCTTTCCTTCCACTTCCTATTAACTGTTGTTTGTTTACCCCGTTGGCCCTTGTGTCGTAGTTGCATGCTTAGTGTTGTTTGCGCTCAAGTCTTGTTGTCCGTCTTATCACCTGTTTGGTTCGATAGTTGGGTTTCAATTCAATCAACAACATGTTAATGTTTTGGGTAATAATAATTTGATGATAAGGCACCGGCAGGAGGCCCGGCGTGGTTTTGAAGCCTGCTAGTGTCAACCCTAATTAGGAAAAGGGTCTTGTCTACTGATCCATGATGAGCGCACTAACCGCATGTGGGAAGCGAGTATGGGCGCCCCCCTCAATTTGATTCGATTCGCATCTCGTCCAAATCGCCTCATTTAGTTCGGGTTTTCCATTTGCCGCATGCATGATTTTGCGAACCCAGGCCAGGGTGGAACTTTTGTAGTCGGCATTTAGGGAGACACGTTCTTAGAGTGCTATGAGGGTCCCCTTTTCTTCGTGGGGCTTGATTAGCCGTGCGCTCAATTGCACGGGGTTCTTTGGGCTTGATGCGAAGAAGAGTTGGGTTGTGTTGAGTACCTCGCTTGGTGGGTTTGATCCCCGTCTGGCGGGTTATTCTTACGTGTACGGCCAAATTGGTGCACCCCTGCAGGGTAAATCTTCTCGAGAAGCCGTGTTTTCCGCGGTTATGGATGACTTGGTGAAAGTACTAGCTAACAAGTACTCAGAACAACTTACACCTAACTACTGCTAATTTTGACTAGTAATATGATTATTGACACAATAAGTTGAACATCATTAATCCAATAGTGTGAGTTATCCTTGGGTTGCTTCCTTAGTAGGGGGTAACATTGGATGGGTTTGTTTGGGTGGTTAGTACTAGTTGGTTACGATACGCTATCTTATCCCCCTCTTTTAGCCGGATGTTGTAGTGAGCCGCTTCTGTGCAATAACCTTTTCCTTTCCGTTGAACCCAAAGTATTTGTAGCTTGTGATGCCTGGTTACACCGGTATCTTGTGAGTATGGTTTATCCACTTGCCAGTACTTAACCGTACTGACCCACGAATCCTTTTTCGTGGCTGCATATTCAATATTGCAGTCAACAGGTTTGAAGTCTGACGACGTTAGCTTGGGAATCCCTCCGGCTTGGCCTGGGCAGGGATTGGACGCTCTCGGTTATCTTCAGGACTCTTAGTCCAATTTGTATCTTGTCCGTAGCTGGACGTTATGTTATTTCTTCCGCTGTTATTTGGATCTTTGTATTGTATCAGTTGTATCCTTGACTCGTTTGAGACATCTTGTATATACCTCCTCTGTTGTGTTGTGGATTATTCGTGAACTGTTGTAATGTTATCACAAGTGGCAACCTGGAATCTTTTATTATGTGGATTTTGGCGGGAATGCTGAAATCTTCATAGTGCCCGATCTCGGGGCGTCACAATGCGTGCCGAAGGAGAGGAACGAGCCGCCTGCAGGCACGGGCCTGCCGTCGAAATCGCCGGCGTTGTCGGTGATGAAGTCAAAGGAGCCGAATCTGTGGACAAGGCCACATACCACGCCCTCTCCCGATGGAGAAATCGGTCCCGTCCGAATTTGAACCCCAGCCAGCGCCGCTGCTGGCCCCATGGTGGGCGCCAAGTGTCGTGGTGTGGTGAAGACAGATGCCATGGGATGGCTAATTGTTGGGGCCGATGGACGCTATAGGTATTCGGGGAGGGATCGCACGTCACGTAGACGCGCTCAGAAACACTGCAAACACCTCGATCTACCCAGGTTCAGGGCCCTCGTGTGGAGGTAACACTCCTACTCCTGCCTATCTCTCTGTATATAGTTCTGCCGAGTAGCCACAGTACAACTTAGGCTCGCAGCCGAGTAGCCAGCCCCTCGTTCTCTCTCTCTCTATGTAGCACTAAGGAGCGCAATAAATGCTATCAGGGCAACGTCCCTCGCGCAGGAGGGGGCTGGGCACCTTATATACTGGTGCCCAGCGAGTAAACAACGATTAAAGGTACACGATAAGACAACGCCACTGTGACAGCAGCAGCACGCTTCCGTGTCCCGCTGACGCCGTTGTGAGAAGTCGCCGCGCTGTCCGGCTGACAGGACTTGTCGACCCTGTCAGTCTCACAGAGTAAACTCCTGACATGTCATGTCCCCTCTGGCAGTGACAAGACACGACAGGCGCCCACCCTCACTGTACCCACGCCGTAGTGCAGATAATCATGCTTCTTGTAAGTTGAACCGCACGCCTGTACGGCTGCGGGATACGCGGGATCTCATCAGAACGGCTCCATTGACTTTGTGCCCGAGTAGGATTGACGCCCATCTACTCGGACCACCTGATCTCTACTCGGATGATTCCAATCTTCCTCCTTATCTTCTCTTGGCCTTAAATACTTATTACCGAGTAGCATCTACCGGATACCAGATACCCGGGTAGCCGCCTACCCGGTAAACAGTACTCTGATCTCTGTTTTATCACATGTCTTACCACTACTCGGGGGTAGCCCCCGGACAACGGGCATTACAACAATATACATAGACCGTAATCCAACTGCATCTATGAATAATAATCCACCCTCAGGTTATCATCCGAACCCCCTTAGGTATTAAGTTGCAAGCAACAGATAATTGCATTAAACAAAGTGTGTAATGTAAGCAATGATTGTACATGCGGGCACTCACACCGCTATTTTCTCCCTAGTGGCAATAGCACATCCTCCCCCGTCACGTTTCTTTCACTCGAGCACAGGAGAAAAGGAGGCATGAACCCACTATCGAGCATAAATACTCCCTCTTGGAGTCACTAGAAACTACTTGGCCAGAGAAACCACTAGCAACGGAAAGCATGCAAGATCACAAATAGCATATTGATGCATGTAAAATGCATAGATGAACTTTGCATGTTATTACTTGTTTTTCCTACATATTAGCAACTTATATTCACGTTTTATAATAATTTGGGGGATTTTCTAAACAATCCCCCTTCTTTTGGTTCTAACCCTGTTTTTCCAGAAAACGTACTTTTTAGTGTTTCAGACTTTCCGGGAGCTTCGGGACTCCAAAAAGGGCAAGGCCAAAGAGCACGGTTCAGAATTTTCGAGACGAAGACCATGGGCCAAAGTAGAGGGCCAAAAGGCCAACCAGGTGGAAAAGAGGACCCTCCACATGGCCAGATTCCTTGGCCGCGTGTGGGGCCCCCTTTTTGCCCCCGTGGCTCCAATGCCGTCGATCTTTCTTCTCCCGAGTGTCTCGTGACCTAAAAACGACTATATAAAGGGTCCCCTGGCCTTTTCGAGGAGGAGGCGGTGCCGAGAGACGAAACCACAAAACAGAGAGACAGAAGGCTGCCTCCGGAGAAGATCGAAGGGGGGAAACGCCGCCGGGATCACCCCCGGAGGGCTCCACCCCCCTCCGGCGTGTTCATCATCAACATCTACAGCAAGATTAGCTCCATCTCTCCACTGTAATCTCTTGGAAAACATCATGTATGATGCAATACTATATTCCCTTGATGTATTGTGTCTCCCCGTCTATGTTTGAGTAGTGAATTGTTCTTGGCAATGGTGAAATAGTTCGTTGATTGGTTGCATACAAGTTTGTTATCTTATATGATTGTCTTTATGTACAATATATGAGTGCACGCATATGTTGGGGAATGCATGTAAGGTGATCACCGGTAGCATAATGGAGTGGTGGTGACTTGGGAGTGACAGTAACCTGAGATTGAGCCACAAAGTTAAGTTATTGGGGGGTATATATAGGGGACCTTAGAACGTAAGGCTATGGTCGGACTTTATGTCTTAATCAATCTTGTGCAGTCATTTACTTGGCCACATGCATGATCCATCATAAGGGGTTGTAGATCATTTACTTGACTATACCTATTCATGGCTCCTTCCTGGAAGAAACAACTAAGACTAAAACATGTGCTTCACTAATTGTGACAACCACACGAACGAAACACCTATTGCTAGAACACTTGCTCCCTTGAGATACTTGAGATATTTGCTGCTTGTTACTTGTGAAACTTTCTTAGAAACTTGCTTTAGAAACTTGCTTTAGGATTACTTGCATTTTAAACTTGCTTCACTAGTTACTAGACAAACCACACTCCACGTCACTTGCTTTTAATTAGTTAGTTCCTTTTAGTCAAACTTATTGCTTTGCATAAACAGCCATATAAGAGGGTTATAGGGCTTTAGAGAATAGATAGCTTACCTTCAGCTCCTCGTGGGTTCGACACTCAAATACTTATCGAAAGGTACTACAATTGATCTCCTGCACTTGGGAGTCATCACATATGCAATAAAGACTATAATCAACTTGGCATAAGTTCAATATTCACCGGATCTCAGCAAACACAACACAAAGAATTACATAAAAACAATCTTGATCATGTTAGGTAGCTCACGAGATCTAAACATGGAGGCATATGAGGAGGACACAACCATCTAGATACTGCTATGGACCCGTAGTCCAAGGATGAACTACTCACGCATCACTCCGGAGGCAAGCATGGTGATGGAGAGGCCTCCGGTGATGATTTCCTCTCTGGCAGGGTGCCGGGAGACAGCTTCAGAACCCCCGTGATCTAGGGTTAACGACGACGGTGGTTGTGGAACTTTTCGGGGATTTTTGTCGCACCCTGGCCTCTAAGGGATACTCATCGTACGAACTGGATAGCAGGTGCTTGGATTATGGGGCATAACTGCTCCCACGTCCCAGCTTCCTGGTAGGCCTGCGCTTATGCGCGACAACACAAGCCCTGCTATTCCACCGTCGATGTAAACTATCCACTAGAAGTCATAGGCACTACTGTCGACGTACTTCATATCAATCACGCACGGTACGTCAACAGCTTTGAACGAATGATGATCACAACTTATCTCTAAGACACAAAAGATTGAAATAAGGTTGCAAATGGCCTTCACTAAGGCAGAGATAGCAAATACAATCATCCACAGGACACATGTCCCAACATAACATTCATTACATCAGCGGAAGCAATCAAAGGTGTCTGGGTACAGACAAATCCAACAGGCTTAAGAAGCCGGAGAAAATAAAGAAGACGAAGCCCATCCACGTAGGTTCTGGATCCAGCCTTGGTCCAGCTAACTACTCGTCTGCAGTCTCGTCAAACTCCACGAAGTAGCCATCCTGGTGGTCATCGTAGCCGTAGTCGTAGTCTGCGTAAACCACAGCCCCAACGGGGTCAGTACATCCAAGTACTGGCAAGCAAGACTCACAGTTCACCAAAGTATAGCCCGTCAACACAAGCACAAATGACTTGGGATCAACGGAAGAAGGGGATAAATAAGATGCTGCAACTGGCTGCGCTAACCAACTATAGAGATTATATCATTTCCAACTATCAGAAAGGGGATAAGATCGAGTGTTGTAACCAACTGAAAGATAACTTCAAACAAACCCATCCTGGATCTCGCTCCTTATCCAAAGAAGCAATCCGAGGATAACTCACACAGTTGGATTAAAGATGTAACAAGTTATTGTGACAATAATCCTATTACTAGTCAACTTGTAATCATGGGGTGTGAGATTATGAATCATTAGGTTTAAGTTGTCCTGAGTACTTGTTAGCCAGTACTTTCACCAAGTAGTCCATAACCGCGGAAAACACGGCTTCTCAAGAAGATTATCCCTGCAGGGTTGCACCAATTTGGCCGTACACGTATGAATAACCCGCCAGATGGGATGCCTCCCACCAAGCGGGGCACTCAACACAACTCAACTCTTCTCCGCATCAAGCCCAAAGCACCTTGGGCGCACGGCTAATCGAGCGCAGAAGAAAATGGACCCTCATAGCACTCTAAGAACGTGTCCCCCTATATGCCGACTACAAAAGTTCCACCCTGCGCTGGGCTCGCAAAAACATGCATGCGGCAAATAGAAAGCACGAACTAAATGAGATGATTTGGACGAGATGCGAATCGAATCAAATTGAGGGGGGCGCCCATACTCGCTTCCCACATGCGGGTAGTGCGCTCATCATGGATCAGTAGACAAGACCCTTTTCCTATTAGGGTCGACACTAGCAGGCCTCAAAACCACACAGGGCCTCCTGCCGGTGCCTTATCATCAAATTATTATTAACAGTAATCACATTAGCATGATTGATTGATTGATTAAACATCGAGCCCCCAGAACATAATGAAATATAGTAACTGAAAGTAACGGGTAACAGACTCGAGCAAAACAACCTAAGCATGCTAGTAAGACACTGGCTCAATCAACAGGGTTGTAGGAGGGGTGATGAGGCAATATCAGGGTTAAAGGATTCATGTGATGGTTCGTAACAGAAACATCTACCACTAAGGCTAGCAAGTATAGACAACGGAAAATATCGGTAACCAGGGTTGAAAGGAACACAATGGTTCATGTGAGTGATAACTTGCCTGCAAACTCAACAGCCGGGTACTGAGCTAGATCCTCGGAAGGGGTGCTGTAAGGGTCGTCTGCCTCAACGTCGTCGTCTATTCGAGAAGAAGCAAACAAACAAAACAGGAATGTAAACAATCATTGCCATGGCATTGTGCACAATCAAGATGATGCATGACAAATTAATGGTTGCATCAAATTAAACTAGCTAATATGATAATACAATTTAAATGGACCCCTATGCAAGTTTGAATTGCATATGGAAAGGGTTCATGGATTAGGTGGAACAAGTGGTTTACAATTTAATTATTAGGTGATAGTTGTTTATCATGATGCATGCATGATGGTAATAACAAAATAACAACAAATAACAATAATAGATGCAAAGGAAAAGGAATAAAACAAGTTTGGAAAATTTGGTTACTTAAACATGTCAAACAAACAATTATTGTTTTCATCAATTCAAAGTGTGCAAAACAATTAACAAAATTTATATTTGAAAAGAACATCAAATTTTAGTTGGATTACATGTTTCACATTTTGAAATTTGAATTAGGATGAATTTATTATGAATTAAACAATATTAAACAAGTTTTAATTGAATTTAAAACAAGCTTAAATATTATTTGAATTTTATTTGTTCAAACCATAAATTCAAATTCACATTTGAAAAGTTCATACTTTGGTGGTTTGAAAACATATTTTGCATGTTTAAAAATATTTTATTTTAAGCAAGTTATGATTTTATCAAATTTAATTGAATTAAACAAGTATTAAATTATTTAGGCAATTTAAATTATTCAAACAATGAAACAAATTTTATATTTGAATAGGATATTCAAAATGGTATGAAAAACATATTTTAGTTGCCTTATTTGGAATTAGTATGAATTATTTATGAATTATTGCAAATTACATTTGAATTATTCAAATTTGAATTTTTAAATGTATTTTGAAAACTCAAAACAGAACACAAATAGGTTAGTTGGAAAGATTATGAAATTTGGAGCAATAAACATATACAAGTTTTATTTATTAGACTTATGGATTAAAAGTTATTGATTTTTAAAGTTTATTATTTATTCTGCCATTTAAAAAGAAATAGAAAACAAAACAGAAATGTTTTAATTCTTTTGTTACCGCCACTGGAACTTACACACACACTGTCAGGGGGGGCCCGTGGCTCGCTGTGCCTGCGTGGCACTAGAGGGACTGACGAGTGGGCCACGACTGTCAGTACAGAGGAGATAAAAAGAGGGTTTTTATGCGGCCGCGGGGATTCGATCCCTCGCCCGCGCGCTGCAAGCGCAAGCACTGAACCAATGCGCTACTGCGCGTTTCTTGACAGACATAGGGACGCAGGGAGGATAACGTTACGTGTCACAACTTAAGAAGTGTTTCAAAGATCCAGATCGTGCAGTTGATCATGATTCCATTGAACTGCAAGATGATCTCTCTTATGAGGAGCACCCTATTCGTATTCTCGATGAGACCGAGCGTAAGACTCGCAACAAGAGCACAAAGTTCTTGAAAGTCCAATGGTCGCATCATTCTGATAAAGAGGCAACGTGGGAGACCGAAGAGGATCTTCGCAAGAAGTATCCGGACCTTTTCACATCTCAGTAAGGAATCTCGGGGCGCGATTCCTTCAAGGGGGGCGTTTTGTAACATCCCAAGTATGAAATATCCCTTAGAATGTTTTGTTTCTTGTTTTAATTCAAGCAATGCATCATGTCATCATCTCATTGCATTTGTTTTATTTTGTTTGCATTGTTAATATTTGTTTTGCATCTGTTTTATCTTGTTTTCATAATCAAACTCAAACAAATTCAAATGGTTATTTTCATACTTGATCTGTTACAACTTTTGGAATAACAATAACAAATAAAAACAACCATTTTATTCCTTGTTAATCACTTATTAAATTGTTGGTTTAATCAAACCATTAATTCAAGCAATTACTCTAAAATCATTTCAAATTCAAACCAAGTCTCAAAATCAGTACCTTTTGAAACCTTAAAGTTCTACACCCTATTTTTTAATCTTTAATCACTTTAAAACTTAGGGGTAACCCTATTACAAGTGTTGTTTTAAATAAGGTTGATTTAATATTGAAAATTCATCCAAATTGGTTTCAAATACAAACCCCATTTTAAATTTCAACTTTTTGAAATCCAATCTTGGAATATGGTTTCTATTTACCTAATTAGCCTAACCTAATTTTTCTGGATTTTTTATCAACCAAAACCTTAACAATTTCTTCCAATTTCTGTTTCAGCAAAAAAAAAAACAGAAAAAAAAAGAATAGAAACCTGCAGCGCGCGCGGCAGCTAGCACTACCCAACCCACCTATTCTACCGCGCGCGCCAGCCCAGCCCAACTAAACCCTCGCATACCGCTTCGTGATTCGTGCCGATCTTCTTTCTGAAGTACGGCAGGCAATCGGAGGCATCCACCGCGACCGCGCGGCGACGCCGGCGGCCACCAGTCGCTCTCCGCGCCTATAAAGCAAGCCCTAGCCCCCTGGCAGATGCCCTAGCTTCTAGGTCTTCCTCCTCCCATCGCGAGCGCCGCCATTTTCCCTCTCTGTCGCCGCACTCCCCTCTCTGTTTCTTCTCGCCGGCGACAACCTCCTCTGAAGATCACCATGGCTCCGCCACCACCCGCCTCCACCTAGCTACCCACCACCTGGAATCGAAAGGCCGCTCCTTCCTCTCCCCCTTGGACACCAGAGACCACCCCGGTGAGCCTCCGTTCGACGCCGCGGTCCTCTCCTTTTCTCCGGCCACCGTGGCGCCCTTGACTGAACTCGAGGAGCTCGTCTCCGTTGCAGGGCCTCTCGACGTCTTTTGAGCACTGGAACCGCATCGCCACCTTTCCCTCTTCGTGTTGGACACCCGATTGCGCACGGAGGGGCACGGGATCAACGACATCGTCATCGTCACCGCCGCGGCCCCAGCTCGCCGTCGACCACTGCTTCCTCGACACCCTGCTGTGAGCATCCACCATCCTCCCTCCTTCCCTCTCTGTGCCTCTGCTACACCCGCGCACGATCGCATCCATCCCCACCAGCAAGCAACGGACGGCCACCATCCACCGTAGATCGCCGCCGTTTAGCCGTGTTTCACTGTCAGTGTCGCGGAAACATTTCGTCGTCAGAAATTCAGATAACGAATTGTAACGTTATCCTCCCTGCGCCCCTATGTCTGTCAAGAAACGCGCAGTAGCGCATTGGTTCAGTGCTTGCGCTTGCAGCGCGCCGGCGAGGGATCGAATCCCCGCGGCCGCATAAAAACCCTCTTTTTATCTCCTCTGTACTGACAGCCGTGGCCCACTCGTCAGTCCCTCTAGTGCCACGCAGGCACAACGAGCCACGGGCCCCCCCTGACAGTGTGTGTACGTTCCAGTGGCGGTAACAAAAGAATTAAAACATTTCTGTTTTGTTTTCTATTTCTTTTTAAATGGCAGAATAAACAATAAACTTTAAAAATCAATAACTTTTAATCCATAAGTCTAATAAATAAAACTTGTATATGTTTATTGCTCCAAATTTCATAATCTTTCCAACTAACCTCTTTGTGTTCTGTTTTGAGTTTTCAAAATACATTTAAAAATTCAAATTTGAATAATTCAAATGTAATTTGCAATAATTCATAAATAATTCATACTAATTCCAAATAAGGCAAATAAAATATGTTTTTCATACCATTTTGAATATCCTATTCAAATATAAAATTTGTTTCATTGTTTGAATAATTTAAATTGCCTAAATAATTTAATACTTGTTTAATTCAATTAAATTTGATAAAATCATAACTTGCTTAATATAAAATATTTTTGGACATGCAAAATATGTTTTCAAACCATCAAAGTGTGAACTTTTCAAATGTGAATTTGAATTTATGATTTGAACAAATAAAATTCAAATAATATTTAAGCTTGTTTTAAATTCAATTAAAACTTGTTTAATATTGTTTAATTCATAATAAATTCATCCTAATTCAAATTTCAAAATGTGAAACATGTAATCCAACTAAAATTTGATGTTCTTTTCAAATATAAATTTTGTTAATTGTTTTGCACACTTTGAATTGATGAAAACAATAATTGTTTGTTTGACATGTTTAAGTAACCAAATTTTCCAAACTTGTTTTATTCCTTTTCCTTTGCATCTATTATTGTTATTTGTTGTTATTTTGCTATTGCCATCATGCATGCATCATGATAACAACTATCACCTAATAATAAATTGTAAATCATTTGTTCCAACTTAATCCATAAACCCTTTCCATATGCAATTCAAACTTGCATAGGGGTCCTTTTAAAATGTGTTATCATGATAGCTAGTTTATTTTGATGCAACCATTAATTTGTCATGCATCATCTTGATTGTGCACAGTGCCATGGCAATGATTGTTTACATTCCTGTTTTGTTTGTTTGCTTCTTCTCGAATAGACGACGACGTTGAGGCAGACGACCTTTACAGCACCCCTTCTGAGGATCTAGCTCAGTACCCGGCTGTTGAGTTTGCAGGCAAGTTATCACTCACATGAACCATTGTGTTCCTTTCAACCCTGGTTGCCGATACTTTCCGTTGTCTATATCTTGCTAGCTTTAGTGGTAGTTGTTTCTGTTACGAACCTATCACATGAATCCTTTAACCCTGATATTGCCTCATCACCCCTCCTACAACCCTGTTGATTGAGCCAGTGTCTTACTAGCATGCTTAGGTTGTTTTGCTCGAGTCTGTTACCCGTTACTTTCAGTTACTATATCTTTATTATGTTCTGGGGGCTCGATGTTTAATCAATCAATCAATCATGCTAATGTTATTACTTAATAATAATTTGATGATAAGGCACCGGCAGGAGGCCCTGTGTGGTTTTGAGGCCTGCTAGTGTCGACCCTAATAGGAAAAGGGTCTTGTCTACTGATCCATGATGAGCGCACTACCCGCATGTGGGAAGCGAGTATGGGCGCCCCCCTCAATTTGATTCGATTCGCATCTCGTCCAAATCATCTCATTTAGTTCGTGCTTTCTATCTGCCGCATGCATGTTTTTGCGAGCCCAGCGCAGGGTGGAACTTTTGTAGTCGGCATATAGGGGGACACGTTCTTAGAGTGCTATGAGGGTCCCTTTTCTTCGGGGCTTGATTAGCCGTGCGCCCAAGGTGCTTTGGGCTTGATGCGGAGAAGAGTTGAGTTGTGTTGAGTGCCCCGCTTGGTGGGAGGCATCCCATCTGGCGGGTTATTCATACGTGTACGGCCAAATTGGTGCAACCCTGCAGGGATAATCTTCTCGAGAAGCCGTGTTTTCCGCGGTTATGGATTACTTGGTGA